>JAALXK010000014.1:0-66127 GCA_012977745.1 Fusarium anguioides
CTTATAAAATATTAAATTCTATTTATACTTCTATCTTGTCTTATGTTAGACCCGGTATGGACCGTGATAACTCGAGAGTTACTAAGTAAGGTTGCACACCTTGATTTTGGCCTGACGGTTTAACATCTTATGTCCGGTGTGTAGCTTTTCACGTGCTCGTTCCAGAATATCTCTTGCTCGTGGCTCTGAAACCCTGTCATAGGCCGATATTCCTTCGACTCTGGAACTACTATTGCACAGCTGTTCTGCAAGGTCCCATGCATCACACAGTGCCAGGTTCGCTCCGCAACCAGCGAAAGGTGTGACAGCGTGATTACTGTCGCCAATGAAGACAACACCAATCTGGCCTACGTCTTCGTGTACGAAAGGCTTTTTGTCTTTTGCGTTGATAACGAACATGGTCTTGCGATCTGTCTTGTTCACAATGATCCTGAAAGGCTCTTGTAGCTTCGCTCCAAGCTCGAGACTGCGGTGAATGACTTGCTGTATCATTTCGTCGTCCTTGTGATCTAATGTGGCGACCTGTTCTGTTTCGAGGTTTCCGACTCCCCATACGACGCTGTCCTGATCTACGGGAGAGAAGAAGCATGATGCGCCAGTTCCTGTCATCATGAAGCCCCAATCCTTGTCCACGGGAGCCGGAAGGGGACCATCGAATCGAGCAATACCACCGCGCAAGATGGCACCGGCAAACTCGAGGCCGTCGTTTGGTCGAAGATGCGCTCGAAGCTTACTGTTCGCTCCATCAGCGGCAATGAGCAGATCACAGTCCTCCTCGGTGACTACTTCGTGGCCTGCCTGTCCACTCGCGATTTGGACGCGCACTCGTCCCTGCTCTAACTGGTGGGCGGCGATGCAGCGGGAGTTCCATTTGACCGAGTCCCCAGGTCCAAGGTTGTCGTGTAAGACTTGCCGAAGATCCTTTCGTGCTATTCTGACACTTGATGATGGCAAACCATCAATCGGCTCGCGTCGGAAGCTTGCGTACTCTTGCCAATTTGGTCCCCATATCTTGAAAGTACCCTCGCCATTCAGACCAGAAACGGCCTTGTCCAAAATCTGCTCAATGACGCCTAATCGTTTTAGGGCAACGAGACCTCCCGAAGTGTCGTATCCAGTAAGAGATAATGTGTAGGTTTCACGTTGCGCGCTGATGTCTGAGGAATCACGGTCATAGATGATGATCCTCGGTTTCTTCAACTGCGGGTTCCATAGTTTACGCAGTCCCACGACGAATGCTGATCCAGCGACACCTCCACCGGCGACTATGATAGTCTTTCCTTCGAGGAAGTGTTGTTGAGGTGATGGTTTATTGTCCATGGTTAGTTACTTGTGTCTTGTCAGAAAGACAGATGGAACGGCCAGCCCTCACCTTTAAATAAATAAAGTTACCATAGCTTTAAGGAGGCACACACGCACGAGCTCGAGGTCACACGAATTAATCGTTATGATAATTAGTGAATCATTTTCTCCATGCGCATGCGAATGCTTCTACATCGTAGTATTTCTCTCTGTCAGTGCATACACTGATTTCCCATCTGGGTACACGGATTGCCTAATTGAGACATGGCCAGGATGACGGGCCTACAACTGTTACTTCGTTCCAGTCGCTAGACTTAAGGCCTGGATGTTAAAGTTATCTGAGAATCAGAAGTTCATGCTTTATTTCCCTCTGTTATTCGACTCAGTACTGGATATAATTATAGTGCGATAGCAGCGAAAGCCAAAGGTAATATCTCCTGATTGCCAAGATCTTACTTGGTTGTAACCCAGCGGTTTATTTCCAACGGTCTTTCACTTAAACCGACTCTATGTTTCACTGCATGAGATTCAACTCACTCCAAGTACTCACTGATAGTATTGGTATACCGATTGCGAGATTGACCTCGGGTTCCCTGTGCATCCAAAAAAATAAACCCTTGCTTACCGAGCAGATACGCAGACCGATTCAAGAGTTAGCCACTTTATTACCAAGTCTCATTTATGGTAGGGCTAAGTGAGAGTCGAGATCCTACGTAGTATCAGAATTACATCAGGAATTACTTAAATTTGTATTTCGTATATTTTGATGGGCTTTCACTCGTGGAATGAGCTTGAGATATGATTACATTGACGGCCGCCTGATTCGTTCGATGATCTGGAAGCAATGGAGCCCAATTGCTTTCGATGGTACAAACACCAGACATATCATAAACACTGGCCGTCCAGAGATAATTCTAACGGCAACTAAGCTACTGGACTATCAAAATGAGAAATACCCAATTCCTCGATCACGAGTGGACATCCAGAGTGGTTGTTCTAGAAGGAGTCGAGATTAACACCCAAGTTGGTCGCAAAATCTCAAAACCCACACACCATGACCCCGCATTGACACCCGCACCCCTCCAAACCACCAAACCCCACCAAAATATTATCATCACCAACTCTCAAAAAAACTTCACATCCGTTGGAGACGCCGACATTCTCCCGCCATGTCTTCCGACCTCTCAGCCCCTCCTGTTCTTTCGACCCCGGACGACCACATTCTCGAAGTTCCAGCGGCCGATTCTATCCCGACATCCACTCTCTCCGATTATGCGCTCCGCGAAACGTACGAGGTTGTTCGCACAGCCGATGAGATCCGCGCAGGAGGATGGAGGCGCGTGGGTTTGCAATTCCCAGACTTTATGCTAGCAGATGCTCCGCGAGTTGTTGAGGCGTTATTGAAGGAACTCAGCACAAATGATGCGCAGGACGAGAGCAAGGCCGAGAGAAGGATATACATACTCGCCGATAGCAGCTACAGCGCTTGCTGTGTCGATGAAATTGCCGCAGAGCACGTTTCAGCAGACGTGGTAGTCCATTATGGCCGAACATGCCTCAGCCCGACAAGCCATCTACCCGCGATATACGTTTACACAACCCACACCCTGGATTACGATGTGACTCTTGGCGAGATCAAGAAGGAGTTCAGCGACAAGAGCATCAAACTGGTTATCATGGCCGATCTGACATACCAGAACCACGTTGATAAGGTGGTTTCTCTTCTCAAAGAACAAGGCTACACGGATGTCGTTTCCACAGCCGTAACGCGCGACCCCGCTGCCTTGATACCCAACCGCAAGATTCTCTCGGTCGAGGCTCACGACGACGAGCACTGGAAGGCATACTCGATCATCCACATCTCCGACCCTCCATCTGCACTTCTACTTGCTCTTTACTCCCGCTTCGCCTCGTTGCACGTCCTCGCCACGCCGTCTTCGACCCTCGAGAACCCTACCATTCGCACAGCAGGTCTCCTTCGCCGACGATTTGCGAAGGTCTTGTCGCTCGCATCAGCCGGTGTGATCGGTATTCTTGTCAATACACTCTCGGTCGCAAACTATCTGAGCTCAATCAACACCCTACGCGAGAAGATTGCTCGTGCCGACAAGAAGAGCTACACTGTTGTTGTGGGCAAGCTCAACCCTGCCAAGTTGGCAAACTTTGCCGAGATCGAGGGTTGGGTTGTTGTCGGATGCTGGGAGAGCGGCTTGATTGAGGACGATGCTGGGTACTGGAGACCAGTTATTACACCATTCGAGCTCGAAGTTGCGCTTATGAGCGAGGATGAACGTATCTGGGGCGGAGACTGGTGGGGTGGTATCGAGAAGCTCGGGCTCAACGACAAGCCCCAAGATGCGGTCAACGAGTCTGAGGGTGCTGCTGTGGAAGAGGAGGATCAATTTGACGATGTCGCTGGAGGCGTCGAAGGAGAAGAATCGGCTCCTCCCGAATTCGACATGCGCACCGGTAAGCTGATCTCATCAAGTCGACCGATGCGACTTCCTGTCCGCAACAACCCCTCTGCCACAGCCAGTACCATCGAGGCGAACACCGATGGTGAAGCGAGTACATCGAAGCAGAATGATGCTCTCATCAAGCGAAGTGTCGGTGAATTGGCAAGCATCAACGGTGTAGCGAGCCCAGGAGCTGAGTTCCTTCGCTCCGGTCGCACATGGCAAGGGTTGGGCACCGATTTCGACAATGAAGCCAGCACAATAGTCGAAGAGGGTAGAAGTGGTGTTGCTCGAGGATATCATGTCGGTGAATCAGACCGACATTAACGGGATACTACATATAAAAGTGATACCATTTAACAAGCAAGATACGGCGTTGGGATAGAGGCAAAAGAAATAGGCGAATATTCATGGTTCAGTTCAAGTTATATATTGTTGGTGTACTAAGCTCATCGTTCTTTTCATCCACTCATGTAACTGTTCAGTCATATTATATACAATAGAATCATCGACCGGAGCAGCCTCCAGGGCGTGTGCTACGGTAGCACCAATATCTATTCAGGCCCTCCCTTACCTTGCCTTTAGCTTTCATTATCCACCTCCGAAATATCGGAGACAAAGAAACGTCAACAATACGATATCGCGTTGGTCGTCAATCCATAAAATTCCTTCCAAAGGATGAGAAATATGTTCTAGGAGAATTCATAATGCATAAGGCCGCTTTCCTTGCGGCAATCGATCATCACAGGGTTCTTTGACACTTCCCTATAAGTCCCCGTGCGCAGTCTCATGGGGTAAAAAAGTGTTGGAATCCATGGCGCAGAGCACGATGTGTTGTACTCGAGCGCCCATCTAGTGCCATAGGACAAACAGAAAAAGCTCGCGAAGCTGCGATTTCGCGGCAATTGGGCTGGGGTATGGTATTGTGGTACTGGGCATACGTGTAAGTGGAGTGCGAGATGCGGTGTCGAGAAACCCCCCAACTGGCGGTCTCCACGGGTTTGCTCGCTTGTCTTCTGGTCTGTGCTTCTTGTGAGGCGCAACAGCCGTGCCAGGTCTTTAGACATAGACACGTCGAGAGTGAGGTCGGCTGCGGCTGCTGTGACGAGAGCCAGAGCGGCTTCGGTGGCTGTGACGGCTGGAGTGGTAGGATCGTCGAGTAGAGTGGTGACGGTCATAGGCGCTCATGTGTCCACCGTGCATAAAAGCGACGACAGAAGTAATGGCAAAGAAGATGACGTTCATGATGCCAAATGCCCAGCAGGCCTTGAGCATGGAGCAAGGCTTGTTGTTGACTAGGTCATAGCTGGGGCCAATGACACGGACATCACCAGCGGTAAGGTTCCAATCGTCGCCACGGCGAACGCTGACGCAGTTGGTGTTTTGGACATAGCGCAGGTAATAAACAGCAGCAATGAAGGCACCGAAAAAGAGGGCATCGACAAAGGCGACAAAGTGAGCGTTTGTTGAAGAGCGGTGGTAGCTGAAGAGGGTGAAGATTGCCCAAGCGAGAGCGAGAACCGAGACAATGAAGAGGATGAGGATTGAGTCGGGAGTCAAGGCATTTTGCTTAACAAATCCATCGACGAACCAGGCGAGCATACCCATACACGGGATCTAATGATTGACTGTCAGTACGCGATTTGGGGTATGCGCAAGATGGTGATTCACTTACCAGTGTGATGATCTGAAGGATCCGAAAGAAGACGAAGAACATTGCGAAAAGCATCTTGGCGGTATTTGGCTATGCAGTTATACCTAGGTAATTCGATATTGTCGCACAAGAGTTGATTATGGTGTTTGTAATGGATGCGCTCAAGGAGCGGGGAGCTTTCAGCTACAGGTGATGGATGACGTGCGCTGTGCTGTGACTTGACTTATACGATACTACACAAGTAGAGTAACGCTATCGAACTCGTAGGTAGATAGATATTGGGTAACAAACAGTGAGTGTTGATGGTTGGTGGTGATAGAAGGAGAGATTAAGAAGAGGCAGAAGAGGCAGAAGGGGAATGGAATGGGGGGAGGGTGTGCGGGAAGAAAGGTCTATTTTGTAGCTGTGCAGTACCACGAAGCCTACATCAATCCATCGTCCAAACTTGGTTGCATACAAACAAAAACTTGACTTGGTCAAAAAAACTACAGATTGAGGTGGTTGGTGCTTGGAAATAGATGGCGCAGGGAGGGAAGACCCCTGTATTACCACCCCTGCTGCTTCAAGATTTTAGTGGTTGGGCAGCGGTTGGCGGGTAAGGGACTTGACTCTTTACCCTTGCAGGTAAAGTCAGCTTGAATTGGCTTCTTCTAGGGCCACGAGTTTTTCGGTGGGTTAAAGCATAAAGCCTGAATATGGAGATGAGAGTTATGCGTTGTTAATGACCGTCAGTATCGGCAAGGATAAACAAAACAAAACATTATGTGGTCACTGCTCTGCATCTCTTTTTCATCTTGAATCTCTAGGACTTCCTGGTGATGCCGAAATTGGACATGACATCCATAGGTGACGTCGAGTTGCACTAGCAATGCAAGCACTCTACAACTGTCAATCAATTGCAAAATGAACAAGAGTTCAACTTGTCAACTTAACTCAAGTGTAAATAAGAATACCGTTTTTGGCATTATTCAGCCAATATGATACTCAGTCTGACCCCCTTCGTGTTGCGACGTCATGAGAATTAAAGAGGTTGGTCAGCTCATACACACCCGGGCCCCCAAAATGGTAAAAGTCCCCCCAGAAAACAGGCTGGCTGGGAATCAAAGAGACCAAGAGAGAGTTTTGCAACAAAAACGAGATAACCAACCAACCGATTAACGAAAGACCCTTGATACATGACTATTCTCTTTCCTATATTGTCACAGGTTCAGTTCAGTTCAGTTCAGTGGCTGGTAGATATGCAATGCATGCATGCACAAATAGTCTATCGCCATCGCATGTTCGCTTAACTCAGGAACACAGTAAAACATGCATAAGGCGTGTCGCATAGCGCACTCTGGCCCGTCCCGCAGGTTTCAGACCTTGATGACATTCACCGCGAACGGTGATATCCTCTTTATTTCTGTAGATCCGCTCCGCATCGCTTAACTTCAGAGCCCCTTGTACATGTTTAATCGGTGGTTGGGGACCGTGATCAACAGGTACTATCTCTCTTCACTTTGTTTAGTGGAGCACCTTTTTCAGTCGTTAGTTCATCATTGTAATTAGGTCATGTTATTTAAGTGTACAGGTATCCATAGTCCGTTGTTACAGGACTCTCGTTCTCCCGGCGTCTCCGGACCCTCTCTCTAACTCTTGGGCTCACAAACCCCGTTCCGAGAGACCCACCTGGCCCCGTGTTTCGGCCGGCTGCTGCTCCGGGTGAGTCCATCTGTATCGGTAGATCATTAATGAGAATCATATCGACATCGTCTCCATACTCATCACTCTCCACCGGCCTTTCCGTCTCCGCCACCCAGCAATATGATCTCTCGTGTGCTCCCTCGCCGATCCCTTCGCTCATCCCTCGTTTCCACTGTGGTATCTTTGCTCCCTCCAGTCTCGGACACAAATGGTAGTCAACTTTTTCGCTATACTGCACTCTCTCATCATCAACAGACACAGAAGCTAGTGATTGCATGATTCCATAAATGAGAACCCAGCGACTACGTCGCGCAGAAGCCGGGTCCATACCTCTAATGTCGTCGGTCTTCTCAAAGCGCTCAAACACGCCAACAAGTCGATTGAAGCTCTCTGGCTCGTCAAAATTGGCGTTTTCGGTATACGCTAGACGGATTCTCTTCGCGAGCGCTCCTATATGATCTGCTCGGGTATTTGTATTGCCTCTTCGAGACGGGCCAGCGGTCGAACCCGGCAGCAAAGGATACGGGTGTGGAATGTGAGGGAAGCCATGCTTGTCGTCAAAGTCGATGAGCATATCCGCCAGGTTCATATCCCTTGTATCCGCTTCAATGGTTCTTCTTCTACTCTTCGACACCATCATAAAGCTGCTTCCAGACTGTATTCCCAAGGAACCCCAAACGATGTCCCGATCGACGATGGAATCATACAACTCTCCGAAGTCCTTTTGAAGTCTCATCACCAATGTTCGGTTCAGCCAGGAATCGGATTTTGTCGGACTGATTCCTCGTCCGGACCGACTATCTGAATGCCCCAACTGCGAGGGAGGCCAAGATCCATATTCTCGCTCGAAATGCTGCAGGAGCATATCTTTGAGTCTCTCAATCGCCTTCATCTCCGGACCAATTTTAGGAGTGAACGCCCATATGTCTTGATACCTGAAGCCAGCCAGTCGCTCCTCAGCAGCTTGGACGCGATCTTGCATCTCCTTGTTCGCCATCTCCATGAGCTTAGTGGCATGAGGTGATATGCGTTTAAAGTCCTTACACTTCTGTACGCATTCATACATCCCAACGCAATGTATAAAGCACTCTCTCCATCCTTCTTCCCATCGCACATCCGGCTCTTCAGCCCAAATAAGGAGTGACACCGCGGTTGAGGGGTTATTCCGAACGTCGTCAAGACCGCGGTTGTAGATATAGCGTACCAATTGGCCAACGTTGTCGTTATTCGGCGGCATATAACTATCGAGCCGAACATGGAGGTCAGACAAGGCCTCGTGCAAGGATAAGCCAACAATCGAGGCATTGAGAAGCAGTGCAAAGAAGTTTCGCGTCGTAAGCTGATGTCGTAGCTGATCGATACTCTTCATATTCTGTGGAGGTTGGAAATTCATCTCATACTGGACTGTTCCTCCCATATCTCCAACGCTGGGCGGTGTCAGTGGTGTATTCCGAAACTCTTGACCGAGCATCCTTCCATAGGATTCACTCTTTGGTGAAGGCGGTGAGAGCATGTCCCCTTCAATTAAGCCCTCGTCCATGAGCGTAATGAGATACCGACTCTTGATTTCTTCAATGATATGCGAGGAAATGCGCATGGTCGGTAAGCTCTGGCCCTTGCGCCCAAGGTAGATCAAGACATCCCCGTTGGGATCCCATAGCTCTGGGTCTTTTCGAAGCTTATTCCACTTTGTGACGGGTCTTCCTCCTCCATACCAACGCCTGATCTGTGGTTTTGGTGCTGTCGCAGAAGGTGTCTGTGGGATTGGTGGCAATTTGCTGGTCGGTGGTGGTCCTAAGGGTGGTAAGTTGAACGAGAGCTGCGATGTCGGCGTTTGGGGACCGAGATTTTGAGAAGGTGTATAAGAAGCCGATGATGCTGCGGTTGTATCTGTTCGTGCTAAAGATTGTGAGTCCCAACCACTGCTCTCGTTGGGACTAGGCATAGGAAAATTGGTGGGTTGTAATGTTTCCACGCTTGGTCTGCTTCCACTGTCGTCATGTTCGGTCGGTTCCTCTTCCTTTTCCTTCCTACGGAATGTGAATGTTTTTGCTATTGTCTTTCGTACATCGTCGCTTCGCTTGTCGATCATTGTTCGCAGTCCACTCCTCTCGATAGTACTATATTCCTCTGGCATGGTCGCTCGTCTTCCTCTGTTATGGACCCAGTCTTCGGTCGAAGCATACTGATTACTCGTGTAGGCATCCCTATTCCAATCCGGCGTCATCATGGGCCTGCCCCTCGTAGTCCGATTATCCCTATTCCCCATTGATATCGAAACATTTTGTTGTAGCTGGGGCTGATATCGAGCGGCGGAGAAAGCCGGGCCATTGGGTGGTATTGAGGTGTCTCCAAAAAGCTCTTCACCACTTGAAGATGTGGCTACAGACTGAGCGCGTCCATGTATTACGATATCCTGATTTTTCGCTTGTGTTGTTTTCTTGCGCGCGTACGCGCTTCGTGCCGACATTTTGTTTGTGGTTGAATCGAGGAGGATGTAAGTGGCTGGTTTGATGCTGTATAAGGTAAAAGGAAATTACTTGAAAGGAACCCAAAAGAAAAAGACTAAAATATGCTATGATAAGCTGCAAGGGCAAATGGTTGATGGTCTTCCCGCAATAATGAAGTAATTTGGTATCTGTGTGGTGTGTAGGGTCCTCTGTAAAAGGGTTGTGCCGCGGCGAACATGAAGCCTCATATACAGACGTGAAGGGGCTTAAACAATAACAGACTGCTCAAGGGTTAGTATCCAAAAGATATTTTTGTCCAGTAAATAACTGACATGTAAAGTCGAAACCCGAGAGAAAAAGACAATCGAAGAGCCTAGATCGCAAAGCTCTTACAAGGGACGGCCGCACAACTGCGATACAACGCTGTCAACTGGGCAGTTCCAGCTAAGCTACGCCCGCAACTCTTGGAGTTTAGCTAAGTTGGGGCAGATATGCGCAGGCTTTCCTAGCGTTAAAGGCAGTTAACGGTAGCTTTTCCTGGTCGGTCCTGGTGCTTTGAAGCTAAAAGCCGGAATGGTCGGCTACAGGAAACGTCCAAGAGGCTTGAGCTTGTGTATAATGCCATGTGTTGGTTGAGGCTCTTGTTTGCAGAGGCTTCAGCCACGATCTCGACAATGAATGGCGTTCACCTCGGAGTCGCAAATAAGACCTCAAAGGGGTAAGCAAACGCTCAAGTAAACGCCATGAAACGGCATTGTCCATGCTTCAATGATATATCATTTAATAAGCATCTCCGGGGTTGGAAAATACGGTCTTGTCCTGCAAATCGTCATATTCCATAGGCCTCTTGGCATTTGGGAGCAAAGCGACTGATAAGGATCCATGCCAGCTAATCCCAGCAACGCCTATCAACCTTAGATATCGCTGATAAGAATAGCATCAGCACGACGAGTCCTCGCGAAAAGGAGTTAGGGACGTCAGCTCATTCATAAAGGTACTGCTCAATAGGGTTAATGCGTGTTGAAGATAGTGTCATGGCTCGAGCGGGAACAGTGGCTCGGGCCCATGATTAGCAGGCGATCAATCTAATTGCTTTTTTTCACGTGGGCGGGAAGAGAGATATCAAGATAACGGGTCAATAGAAAGTAAGATGATGAGCTGCTTACTTATTGGAAGTGGTTTGTAATGGGTCAGACAAATCGTGTGTCCAGGGTCTCGGTTCTCGGGTCAGTCACCCACATTCCCCCCGCGTTGACAAGGTCCTTATCAGATGGCAGATGGAACCCACTAAACCAGATACAACATTGAGATATTGAGTGGGACGATCCTTGTGACCGAACAATGAGTTACGCAAAAAGGAAGCTGCTTCGAGACAAAATTTACTCAATTTGCAGAAAGATTATGGTGTTGATTGCATCAGTAATGTCCAATAATGGTCACTGATGTCAGAGCCAAGGTAAGATCTATGAGGTCACTGTCATCAAGGCTAGCTAGCGATGGAGTGAACTACGACAACTACGCCGGTCACAACTTCTGTAGGCGTTCTATATATTACAGATAATTTATGGATGTCGTACAAAGATCACGCATCATGTGCGACACTGAGCTGCGTGCAATATGATAAATAACTGGATAATTACCCTAAACCGTTATCGCGATGATCCTGACGATCGCTTTAACATGAAGATCGGGCTAGTGTCAATGATAATGTTTGCGATTTCACGAATTCACCTCCCAAACTCGTGAGTATCTTCACTTTCATCTTTCTCAATTACGCAATGGCCCGACTGCATTGCCTATGAGATCATAACCATCAAGTGTGGCTTCATGCACCCAAGTAAAAATGACGTAACAAGCAAGATACAGCTCGGCACTCAGGCGATGGGGATGGTTCACGTGGAAATAAGCGTCAAAAATGCTCCGTACAGATCGGATCAAGTTTACATGAGCCCAACAGGAATAGCAGGAAAATCTGTCTGTCTTTCACTAGCAGATCTGCTAAAAATCCTGTGGTGATCATCACAGCCCGTCAGCAAAAAGTCAATGAGATCAACAGATAGCAAAAGATATCAAGAAATGACAGTTTTCTTTTCTGTATCGAGGTTCACTAATACACCATGATATAATACAAAAAAAGTCCTATAATCGGAGCACTTCTGACAGATTGGTCAGATCCTGAAGGGTATCTTGCGGCCGTATCGCATAAACAGTAAAACAAATGCGCATTCCATCCAGTAGCAAGCAAAAGGCCATCCCCATCCCCATACAATTCCATTTCATCCCATTTCGCGTCAACACATTACACCATTACAACTCATCTTCAATCGCTCAAGCACCATAGTGGTGAGCACCGGGCTTGGCATCAGCGTGAGCAGCGCCACCTCGTCCGCGCATGAAAGCGAGAGCCTCCATGATAGTCAAGCCAGTGAAGATAGCCCAGATAAAGTAACCAAAGGCGACAGCAGCCTGAGCGCATTGGCAAAAGGTCCATCCGTGGCATTTAGGAACACCGATGAAAGCAGCGAGAGCGGTGGAGCCGGCAAACCAGAAAATGACGGTGATGCCGAGGATGATGAGGGCGGCCAAGTTGTGGTACATGCGAGGAGCAAAGAGAGGCGTCAGAGCGAGATAGAGGAGCATGACGATGGACCAGACGACACAGAAGAGTAGGAAAGCATATTGGGCAGGAGAACCGCCACCAAAATAGCCAGGGTTGGTTACGTCCACGACTGCGCAGTAATTGTTAGCTCGGAGAAGATATGCATGTTTATGGGGAAGCTTCGGCACTTACGGTATGCGGTGAGACCCAGTTCAATAATGAGAAAGATGCTGAGAACAGCGTGAATGATGGTGATGATTCCCATAGCCATGATGAATTAGCTTTTTTTCGTAGTTTAGTAGATGAGGTTGGGTTGTCTAGGTGTCGATCAATATCCAAGCTCTATCAATATTGAGATGGATTCTATGCTATGCAGAGTCAAGGTGAAAGAAGAAAGATCTGGGTTTGTTAGCAAGAGAGAAGAGGAGGGGTCCAGCAGGGGGATATAGCATTTAAATGATGGCGGCAACGGCAACGTCGGATGGCAGTGACTCTTACAAGTCAAGAGAGCAATGACGGACAGTGGCAGTCATGGGTAATCATGTGGGCTCATTCATCCAAGACAGCGCAAAGATCGAGGCCAGCCTTATTGCTACAGTAGAGTACAGCTAGCTAAGAACTCTCTTTACGTCAGTGCAGGATAGCGTATTCGGCAGTCATTTCGAAGCTTTCCTTAGAAGAGGTCAAACCTAAACCAATCAAGGACAAACAGGTTGGATGTGGATGTGGATGTCTGAAGATCTGCGCTTACGACGACCCTGAGTGGCTCATGTTTCCTGATTTTTTAATGCTTGGGCGTCGCACGAATGACGTGGTACTGAGAGGCCAAGCTCTAAACATCTGACGTTTGAACCCAGTGGGTGATGTCATTTGATGTGGCTGAACATGGCTCAGTCGCCTCCAATGAGAGGCTCAATTAACTTAAACAATTCCGAATACGAGACTTTCACATTCCTTAGCAAAATAATTAATATTGGCATCATCATCATAATTCTGACAGAGAAAACAACGACAAGACTTTATTTGTTCGTGACGCGACGACTCGTCCCATCGGCTCCGCCCGGGCCATTACTATTCTTTTTCTAAGTAAACGCTCGGTCGGTCTCATTAGTCTTGGCTGATGAGTGCACTGCCTTGGCTCGGCAGCTGAAACCCGATCTCCAAGACCTTTCTTTTTACCAACGAACGCACAATCGGTTGTTCTGTTGTTGCTACATCCTGGTATTATCTCGTAAATCCTAAACCTTAACATTGTTAACAATGTCTTGGTTGTCATACGGTCTCAGACTCTCAGCAACCCATTGCGCGCAAACAAACCACACCCTTGTAAAGCTTGGCCCGGCAATTGGGACAGGCTCGCACACACAAACAAGACAGTGTTTCACTCTTGGCTGCCTCTGTTTCAAATCTCCTGATTAACATGCAAAATTCCAGCACTACCAACACTGATTGGCTACATCACATATCAGGCCACAGAAACCATTCAAATGAGACACCAAAGAACAATGGTTTGTATATTTGGAACAACTTAAGCGCTTTCCTCTGTTAGTTTATCTTGTCGCTTTCATTCCTCGGACCGTATTCCACTGTTACAGTTGTCGTCTGAACAATCGCCTGTTCCTCATCACCGCTGTCGCCAGGAGTATCCCACATTTGAGTTATCACGGCCGCTTTGCCAAACTTGTTGACTGACTCTTGTCTCCGCAATTCGCGGATCATATCTTTGGGCTGCTCGTCTGTCTCATATGCCGTTACTTGGGTTGTTACCGGTTGCGCTTGAACGATCGTTTTGAGGTCGAATCCAGGATCCTCGATATTCACATCGACCTTATGTTTCTTGCTTCTAGTCCTCCTGGTGCTTCCTATCGTCTGGAATCCTTTGGTGCCGGTTAACGGTGCAGCAGATGATCCTCGCTCGCCGATAAACTTTGGTGCGACATGGATAAAGAACCGCCGAAGAGTTGTTAATGATGCGCAGATGATCAAGAGATTGGCTTCAATACAGCTGATCTTGATGTTAGTTACTGCTACCTAGCCAAAGCGTCAAATTGCACTTACATCCAAATAACTGCATCGGAGAGATTCCAAGTGTAATCAGTATCGTGAACGCTAGGAACTAGTAGTACTAGTCGAACCACGGAGGTCACCAGTGTTCTATTCAGTTAGCAACCTTTTACTCTCGACAGTCCGAGCATCACTTACGCAGATCCAATAACAAACAACACGACGAGACCAGCTTTTTGCCGACGTGGAATCTGCAAGCGCAGAATTATTGGCAAGGGCATCACCAAAAGGATGAGGTCTGAAAATATTCCAAGGCCAGCTGTGCAGATATAAACCGCTGGTCGATCCACGCAGGTTCCTTCGAGTATCGTGAAGTCCCAGCTCTTCTTGAACGGGGTGCAGCCGAAGATGATGACGAGAAAGACAGCGAGATTGTATCCAGCAACGAGGAATAGGACGCCATTCACGCACCATTTCCACCATTCGTGCGGTGAAAGCCTTCGGTAGAATAATGCCAGCGCCATCTTGGAGCAGGCGGTGCAAACTGCATATAGGAGAGGAGAAATGAAAGCAAGCTGAAGGGTCGTCGTCAGTACACCGTACGGGTCGAGTTCTAGGGGGCGCTCTACCTTGTTGCCAATGTTTAACTTGCTGATAGGGAGTTCCCATATATGTATACCTGATACCCCGAGAAAGAATCCGCCTGTCGCTGGTTAAATGTCGGTCCATGCTGAGAAAGAGATCCGATCAACAACGTACAAAGCGAAACAACTTGAACAGCGATGGAGAAGACCCATGCTACTATGAGACAAGCTGTCTCTCCATCAGGTCTGCGCGTGACCCAGAGCTTGACGTATAGATTTTGGAAGAAGAAGAGAAAAGCCAGTGCCATGCCTATGCCCGAGATGACATATGCCTCCAAAACATGAGATCGAACCGGATGATCGAAGTTGACGACATAGCCCTTGGGCGGTAGCATCACGACTGGGACGCCATTGACGGTGGGAAATTCGGACATGATGGCCTCGACGGCCAGCGAGGCAGCGACAAGTCCTGTGTCGCGTAGTTGGTGTATTTGTTGTTCAAAGGAATGAATAAGATACTTGATCTTGATCGTCTTGTGGTGGATGAGTGAGTGTTCGCGTTTCGTAATAGGTAGGTAACAATAAAAGATAGTCGAGAATATTACAAGCCCATTCGTATGTCTCGATCTCGAATCGAGTAACAAACCAGACAATAGACTAGGTAGGATATCACAATAACGATTATGAATAAGCGCAAACCAGACGCTGGAGAATTAATAATAACGAAACAAAAACAGAAGTAGGAAACTCAAAGACTGTAAAGAAGAGCCAGTATAGGTAGCAAACATACATATCATTCAACATGCGACGTTCTCCCTTCTTTAACATGATTTCCTCAAGCAAAGCACCTACCAGCAACATCAACTGGGCTGGATATACGGATATTTCGAAACAACAACAACAAGGTCTCCATCCGGCCGGCAATACCACCTATTTTCGCTAAATAGCAATAGCCCTCTCAGGTGATGATGGCGTAGAACGGACCAACTAGTGGCTTGGGCCGTGTCGCAGAAGCTAGAAGCATTCTGAAGGAGAAAAAACTTGCGATGGAAACAAGCGATCCACTGAAGAAAGATCAGCGACAAGGATCGACAATCGCTTCCCGCGGCAAATGTAATGATGAACCCGGAGAATTTTATTTTTATATGATCGTCAAGTTAAAGTTGAGATATGATATGCTTGGGTGAACTTAGATCAACACTGATATTAAACAACCAACAGTATAACAACAAGCTTATATCGCAATAAATAACCAACAAACTCCAAATGATGCGTCATTACTGAACAGCTCAAGCCTCATGAATAAACAAGGGGCTCGCTAACCAAGTCATGTTAACTAACGCATTGATCAGGACAGGGCTGAAGATTCTTCCGGGGACATAACTTTTAGCTTCTTACAACGAGTGATTGACAATGTCTCAGCTAAACAGTCCCCAGCTTATGCGAATGGAGTCTTTGGGCATTAGAAAAGATGCGATTGGTGGGAAATGCTTCCAGAAACGTGTTAGAAGGCTTTCTCGGAAGACTTAGGTCAGCCTTTATATCCGTATATCTGTTTCATCACATCGCCATAGATAGGCCGCATCCTTCTCCCCTCTTCTTCATCGGCTATCCTCCGCGGGTGGCCACTATTATCTTCAAGGTGCATTGTTTCAGAAAGACTATTAACTCTTAGTTCTCTTTTTCTTCTTCCTTGCTCTCTTAAACTCATCTCGCTGAAAGCAGTATTCTTTGATCCTCCATGACTCTGCGCAACGTCAACTAATTTCCCCAACGCAGCAAACTCAAGCTTAAGCTTGATAGAATAAATAACCAATCTCACGCCTTGCTCTATCTTATAGTGGTCCTTGTACATGATGATAAGCAGCGCCACATCCATGACTACAATGAGCAGGTTGATGATCAAAAGATACCACAGAGTCCTCTGTTTGTTGCTGAGCGACGTCTTCAGGATATCGATTATTACCCAAAGATACAGTCCCGAGATGACAAACTCTTGCGCACAGAAACAAGTCATCTGAGTCTTCTCAATGGCGACAAACACGGGAATTGGGTTATCACCATCGACGTTAGGCCCGATGGTGAATAATAGCGCTATCTGTGTCGTGTGCCATATCGTACCATTAATCGCAATCATCCATAACACACCACGCTGTATTCTCGCATCGTTCAACACCAAATGAAGCCGTGAATATAGCACGAGTGATTGTCCGCTGATGAGGATGATCCACCCGATCGAGGCAAAAGCCTTACTCACGTAACTATCCGCGATATTGAGATACCCAAGGAGCCATCCAAGGGCGTAGGGGAACACGCCCAAAGTGGTCACGAGGAGACTCCAAAAATAAAGGCCGTGCCGGTGTTTGAAGGTAGTGAATATCAGGGCGAGAAGCTCGCACGCATTGTAGAGAGCAAGGGTAGACGTCGCCTAAGAAGATCAGCACAGCATCTGAGCGCAATAGGCGAACTAACGCACGATCACCAAGACTGCTTTGGGACTATATGTCAATTCCGTTTATCTTTTGCTTATGGCAGAGATGTACATTCTCATAGACAGGCCTTTGCCTACAAGCGACACAGTCCAGCCATGGGTACAGGCAAATGCGTAGATGTCAAGAATGAATTATTCAAGTAACCATCACCAATGCCACCTCTTTAAGCCGTACTACCTGGCTACCCCAGGTTTACTGAAGAGTGGCGGAATGTGTGAGCCATTCTGTATCTCCTGTTCTGGTGAGTGTGGTTGCTAGTGAGTGGTCACCTGCAAAATCTGAAACTATCGTCTGCGAGAGCCAATAAGAATACCTATTGTCCTTGGAGGATTGTGCGATAGTTGCGGCGGTTTACTCCTGTGACTTGCATTCAAGTAGTGTGACATGGCATTGGTAGGGGAAAGTTACCCTGGAGGTTTAGGGTCGATTCAACGCACGACATGTGCAATCCACATGGAAACGACAAACTCAACTTAAAACATTTCTTTTTAGACTCTGACCTAACTTTCTCTAACGTTACTTATCCATCCAAAACCTAAGGCTTAATACCAAAGCAGTTGGCGAAGTATGTAACAGTCGCGCTCCAGTCAGAGAAAACACCAGCAACGCCAATCTCGCGGAATACATCCAACAGGTTGTAAACATCACCATCGTTGTTAACAATCTTGGTAATGGAGGTGTAGTAAAAGTCACCGTTGGCGCCGTTCTTAAGAGGACCGGATCGCTCGAGAGTCCAGGTGATGATCTTGAGACCCAACTCCTTGGCCTTCTTCGCGTAGGCGCTGGGCACGATCTTGCCATCCTTACCAGGGGTAACGAGGTAAGGCAGAGGGGGAGCAATGTAGCGAACTCCATCCTGATGGTAGCGTGTGAGGTTGGCAACGGCCTTCTCGAAAGTTTCGGGTGTGTCGCCCGTCTCATCGAGGTACATAGCCTGGCGAGCGAACTCAGGCTCAGCCTTGAGCCAGTAGAGGATATCGTCGTACAGGAAGCTCTGGAGGTAGACGTCGCTAGCCTTGACACCAGCCTCCTTGTATTCGTCGATGAGCTGCTGAGCGTACTTCTTCTGGGTGTAGTCACCCTGGAAGGGCATCTTGACCTCGGGGGTCTTGAGCTCAGGAGTATGCTTAAGACCAAGTCTCTGAGTGAGCTGGATGTGCTCCTTGTTGCTCATGACGGTACCGCAAGTGTTGTAAAGCTCGGTTCGCCAGGCGGGAGTGCCGTGGAGGAAGTCGGTGGCGTTGGTAGCCGTGGCGTTGAAGCCCTCCATCTTGGCGCAAAGAGTCTTGAACTCCTTGAGGGTGATGTCGCTAGTGCAGCACTTTGCAGAAGCAGGCTTGCCGTCCTTGGCGGGCTTGAAGGGCTGAGTACACTTCTTGTTGAGCTCGGGGATCGCGACGATGTTGGTGGTGTAGTGAAGATCGCACTGAGAGTGTCGGCACACGAGCTGGCGATCCTTGGTGAAGGCAACATCACACTCGAGGATTCCGGCACCCATGCGAGCTCCAGCCAAGTTCGACTCGAGGGAGTGCTCGGGGAACTGGAGAGTACCACCACCACGGTGGGCAATTGACCACATGGAAGGCTTCTGGGGCTTCTCGGAACAGGACTGAAGCTTTTTCTTCAGAGAACCTTCGTCCATGTCGTTGACAAGGTAGTAGGGTCGAGGACCGAGCTCAATCTGCTTGATTGGCTTCACGGTCTTGAACAATTCCTTGTCACCATAGCTGGGGCTGGGTGCGGCCACAGCAGGGCTCACAGCAGCAAGACCAGCAACAAGAGGAGTAGAGAAACGCATCTTGGACAAGGCGAGTCAATTGGTTGGCACAGAAAGAAGCTGATAGTGGAACAAATTGCACCGTCAAGACTTGGGAAGAGCCAACGAGTAAGGTCGCAATTGAGTATGAGGCTGGACCAAACACTTGGGACGACTCGATACTACCTGGGCACTTGCCAGTCTTTATGGGCGAAAGGTTTGCACGGTGAGCCTCAACCGGACGAACCCATCTTGGGTGATGGACCGAGATGACGTCGCATGATCCCCAGGAACGCTTACATTCTGCAGAAGATAGCTCCAGCATGCGGTTCTTTGTTGAACCTTCGGTGTTTATTATCGGCCTAGAAGGACAAATTGAGCAATCATATCGTTGATCACTACACCTGCACGCTAACTTATGCATACAACACAAGGTTCGGGGAGCTGGGTAGCGTACGAGATGGATATCTTCAAGCTCTCAACAAGCACGTGTGGGAGACGTTGGTGTCGTTGGAGGGGCATGGGGAAGCGAAGGTTAAGTTTAGCTGGACCGTTCAGCTAGAGGCGTGTTTAAATTGGAGCTTGTGATTTGCTAAAGCCTAGCTTATCGCACCCTTGCCAGAACTATGCATAAACTGGTCTCGATAACCATCATCTTCTGAGAAGGTGTCCGAATGTTCCGTAGAAATAGTTCAATTAAAAGACATGGATCCGTGCATGTGCGTGTATGGGTGAGCCATGCTATCATTGCATTTGACTGTTCATGAGCTCTTGTGGTTGTATGCCGTATTACAACTCGTCCTTGGCCCCGGCGACTGCCCGAATCTTACGAACCTCGTCGGCTGTGGCTTGGAAGTGCTTGAAGTCAGGCGCATCTTCTCCAATGCCCCAAGCAAAAGCTCCTCCGACCTCGAGTGTTGGTACGATGCGGCTGAACTTTGTCTGAATGCTTTTCTCGGTATCGAATGTCCACCATCGAAGCTCCTGCTTGTCCCAATAATAGTAGCTTCCGTCGTCGTCATACGCCCCGTCGGTCTTCGCACGAGTAAATGATCCAACTACATCCTCAGGCGTCTCATCGTGCCAGCTGAAGCCGCCAGTCTTGCCAAGGTCGGCCCCAGTCTTGGGATCCTCGAGCAATTGGGTCGGACACCCGACAGGCTTTGCAGAATCGCATTTCTGAGTCATGAACCACTTGACATAGTAGCCAAATCCAAGGTTGAGCTGGCTCGGCGACGCACCGCGGTCGATGTAGCGCTGGATGGCGTCTTGGGAATCGGCAACACCACTGTGGTGGGTGGTGACGGTACTTCGACGGTTCATCAAATCGTACGTCATGATGTTGAGAAAGTTGACTTCCTTCATGATCTTGGGGACGGTGTTGGATGTAAATGCCATCAGATCGACCTCTTTGCCTGGAACAGCGGCAGACAGAAGCCTGTCAGGTCCAAGAGCGACACGTAGCTCCCGGATGAGTGAGACAAAGGCTTCAATTTCCCACTCGCGTTTGGAGTTGGGGATCTCCTTGTAATCATCACGGTTGCCTCTGTTCTTGGTCAGTAACTATGTGGGAAGTTGTCCAACATTGCTTACCCCGGATACTCCCAATCGACATCAATGCCATCAGCACCTGTCGCAGCAACCATAGCCGCAACCTGGCGTGCCCAGCGTTTTCGAGAGGACTCGCTCTTTGCAGCTTCTTCAAAGCCTTGAGTATCACCCCATCCACCAATTGCCACCATCACTTTGGCGCCATCAGGGATTTTGCTGCGGACATCTGGGACTGAGGTGAACAGTGGATACTCGTCAGGCTCCTTGTCGACATTGAAGAATTCGGAGCGCATGAATGCGATGACGACGTGCGAGACATCTTGAAATGCTTTCTTTTCTGGGACAACGTCATGTTGACTGTGATATCGTGGTTAGTGATTAGTGAGTATCCTCCCTTTGAGTCTTGATTTACAGGGCAAAGTTACCTACCCAGTGAGGTACATAACGCAGCGAAATGGCTCCGCGTTACACATCGCGGCGGTCACTATAGTCAGAAGAAGAAGTGGCCATTTGTAGAGGATCCCAGCGATGTGCATTTTGAAGTCTGGTTGATGTTTTGTAGTTGAATTGTTGAATGCCTGAATAAGAGTCTGGTCTTCTGAAGTGGCAGTGGTTAAGAAACAGGCACCTGTACCTAGACCACAGCTGCATCTGCGGGTCAACCAATGTGCATGTTGGGTCAAGTGCCCGCTCAAACAAACACCAAGCTCAATTATTCACAGTAATAAGTTTACATTCACTGATGCTTCGTATTCTTGAATAAAATGCCTAGAACAATATCCCGTTTGCGCCTGAGTTCTATCCTGTCTAGTAACGTGTGCCAATAAGACCCGACCCTCGCTCCCAGTGAGTTGGGTATACAGCGGATAAAACCGCAGCAGCGCTTGAACCTCCAAATCTTTTACAAAAGTAATTCCAAAATCATGACATCGTGTTCCATTCGTATTCGTGTCTCCCAACTCTCTCAACTCCAATCAGATAAGTCCGCGACTCCTGAGAATTCTACTGAGCTCCTTAAGTTGCACTGGCTTGGAAAGAAATAGATCCAACCCGTTAGCAAAAGCATCCTCCTGTGCATCCTTTGAGGCGAGACCAGAGATGGCAACAATATGGCTTCGAGGAAGATCAGCTGCCTTTTCAAATATCCTGATCTTCCGCGTGGCCTCGAAGCCATCCATCACAGGCATCGAAATATCCATCAAGATGCATTTGTAACACCCTTCGTAAGCTTTGTACGACTCCAATGCTCGAAGCCCGTCCTCCGCCGAGTCGTAAGCCACACCCAATTTCTTCATATATGTCTGTAGAATCTTCATGTTGATAGAATTGTCTTCAACAAGAAGAAACCGATTTTCTTGAATAGGGGGAGGTGGTCGTAAGGCTGACCCTGATGGTAACGGAGTCTGCCCGCCTTCGCCATCCGGCTGCGCCCTCTTCTTCTTAGGCGATAGCTTTGGAGCAATGTCGAAATATCCAGGCTCTATAATATTAGGCATATCTCGCATGAGGTTCTCTTCTGTTGCTAGTACTGTTGGTGGCTCGTCGAGTGTGGTCGAAACACTCGCGCGATCTGCAGCCCTTGTTTGTAATTTGGTCCAACGTCTGAAGCACAGCCCAAATGCTTTTGCAAGTTTCCTCGGTCCAACACTAAGTATCTATGTCAGTGATGAAAGCTACAAAAAAGGATCAGAGTCACTCACGGGCGCGATATGAAGCTGAACAGTCCCCAGCTGAGTTTGCGGTGCAATCTGTGTGATCTGTCGAGCGAGCGGGCAACTGCGACGCTCCGGCATACGACGACAACCGGAGATGAAAGTTCGTCTCGGGGTTGATTTGCTATCGATTCGAGTTGATATTCGTCGCAGAGAATCAAGTCGGGAAGAAACCCCGCGTTGTTCAGGGAATCGACGACCTGCATTCGTAACCAGTCGCGGCAAATCTTTTCCAGCAAGGTGTGCTCGTCAAACTCCCTGGAATTCCATCGCTGACTGTCAATACCGCCATTAGATAATGGGAATCCCTTGATACCCACGCGGAGACCCGACAACTCAACTACCTGGGCGTTGAACTCTTCTCGGTCGGATAATGTTTCTGTCGATTCGAGGTCGGCAGGTTGCAGTGGAAGCTTCACTGCGATGCGGGTTCCAGTGCCGACCTTACTTTGGACATGTATCGAGCCGCCTAGAGCCCTGACGAACTTCCTCACAAGGCTGAGACCAAGGCCTGCACCTGGTGAGTGGACGTTCTCTTGGGCGAATGGAGAGAATAGGCGGTGGTTGAGATAGTCTTGCCCAATACCAGCTCCCGTATCGATGATATCGATATGAACCATCCGGTCTCTCGATCGGCCTTGACCAGGGGGGTCTTGATACGCTGCAATTTTGACATAACCACGAGTCGTGTACTTGAGGGCGTTGCCACAGAGATTCATTATTATGCGCCGCAGGGCCCCTGACTCGACATGGAATGCCCAATCTACTGCCGGATCAATGTCCAAGATCACTAGAACCGCATCGGAGCCGGTTCCATTGCTGGCCATCTTGGCCCTGGTATTGATACTCTCCGCAACGTCCATACCATCAAGGCGAGTAAGTGGATCTCCGTTAAGTTCCCCATTAGAGTTTTGATCTTGATGAAGCGAGAGTGATTGTTGCTGGTAAGTGTGGCCCGCATGGATGCATTCAACAACCTCTTCGACCAACATGTCCAAATCGAGATTGGATGTGATGTGCATCATACCGTCTGTTGGCCTGCTTCTCTGGTTGGACTGTAGGCCTCTCCTAGAGGCAATGGTAGAGTTTGGGGGTTGCTCGTTTGGTACCTTGACAAAGTTGTTGATCCTCGTCCAATCAAGCAAATTGTTAATCGTGTCCAGTAACGTACGACCACAGACTTCTAAGGATCGTAGTACATCGCCTTGGAAAACATCTAGTGTGGTATCGCGCAATAGTTCCGCACACAAAACAATGCCGTGAAGAGGAGATCGGAGCTCGTGGGATAGCGAACCGAGCAAAGACGTTGTCGCCATGGACACGATAGAACTCTCCAACATAGCTACGTCAGCCATGACAACTGTGCTAAATGCTGTGAGGTAACTCAGCTCTCCCTGAACAGTAAAAATACGAGTCGGTGTCATAGTGTAGACAAAGCATCCGGAAAACCAACGTTCTCTGTGAGAGTCCCATAGTGGTACAAAGGCGACGCTGCGCGCTCCTGGGAAAAGATCACGGATGGCCATGCCTTCATTTCTGCGTGAGTAAGGATCTCTTGCTCTTCGTGGCTTTTGGCCAGCACCTGTTGGGCTTTCTTGAGTGCTTTGAGCTTTCTGGGCCTGGAAAGCGGCCATTGCTGAGTCCTCGCTCGTCGGATCACTCGACGCCATCACTCCCTGACTATCAAAATTGAAGATCTTTCCTCTTGGATAGCGCCGGAGTAGCTTCTGTAGCTGTCGTTCGGGAACGGATCGTATACGTCCTGGAGCGGCTTCGCCATTGATGCTTGAGATTATAGAGTTGGAGTATCCAAGGACAGGACACGAAGAAACCGACGGCCGGGAGTCGCCGGAATTTCTGGGAGATGACACGGAAATATTACCTCGACTCGGAGAAGACGAAGAAGACGAAGAGGATGAAGAGCGCGGGTGGATCTTTGAATCACCTCGGACAGAGCCGGATCGAACTCTGCCAGCAAACGAGCCAACACCCGCATCCAAGAACAGGACTCCTTCGACTTCGATAGACTCTCGGAGAATATTGGCCGCTTTGGAAAAGATTTCATTCAGCTGGTGCTGTCGGAGTTCTTCTCCTGCTAGGACCGAATGATGAGATTCATCTGTTGGGTGAAAGGAGCTTGTCGTCCTGTTCTCGCGAGGACTCTCAAGGATGAAGGTATCTGGCGTCGCATTCTGTTCCATATCCGCAACAGCTGCAGCATGCTCATGCTGGTTCTGGATATCTTGTTGCTTTTGGTTAAGAGAGCCTTCCTCTGTCCTATCATCGGTGTCAAAAGCTTGAGTGGAACCTGTTTGCCATCCTGACATTGTTGTCTTGCCCTCCACATAGCTACCCAGACCCCGTACCATGCGTTCTCCAGGTCGGCGGCCACCACCAGATCGTGCGAGTTCGAGCTGTCCCAAGATAGACTCCGAAGTGTCTCGCATAATTTGAATGGATGTTTCGTCAAATACCTCTCGTGGTTTGTTGTCAAGAACGCAGAAGACGCCAATGTTAATTCCTCGACGTGTTCTTATCGGAACACCCGAATAGAAGCGATGCTCAGGTCGTGTCTGGTAGTACCAGGTGTCTCGAAGCCTATCGTTTCTAGCAAGATCACTTACTACTGTAACAGGGAGCTCAAAAGATGGAGATGATTGTTGTGCTTCACCAAGTTCTTGAGCGACCAATACGGCATCGCAAATTCCGAGACTTCGGGGAATTGCTGTACCACAAAGCCAGAGACTATCAGAGCCAGAGTCAGGAGGGTTAGCGTGAGATGATATGCGCAGCGTAGGGGTGGCCTCGGCTATGATATGTTGGTGTTGACAGTCAAATAGGGAGATCATGGCACGAGAAGCGCCGAGCCTCAAAAGAGCCACCTGGGCCAAAGCCGTCATGGCAGGATCGGAGCATGGCCGCAATGAAGACGGCGGGATGAGATTTGAGACATCATTGCGAACAGAGTTGGCAACAAGAATCGAGTCATGTCTGCCAGTTTGTCAGATGAGTCTTCAATTGAACAAGAGATGAGTATGCGTACTTGAATGTCTCTCGTTCGCGAGTTGCCTCAGACAGCTTGCTACCAGTCATGGTCGACACTTGTACTGCAGCCCATGGATGGAGAAGCGCAGGGCAGCCTCGGCAAGGTGATCGTCGGACAAGGTTAGCAGTTGTGTGGTTAAAGAGGATGGACCGTTTAAAATAAAAGGTCGCCCTAGAGAATTCCTCTAACTAAGAGAAGGTAAACGTTGGGAGGATTACTTAAGTATCCATCCATCCAATCTATCTCCCGCTAGCTACTGCTTCTAAAGCTGCCCCCACCCCGCTCTTCTGCCTTGTAAGGGCCCTAAAATAATCATCCTACAGTGGAGCCACACGGGTACCAAGCCGTACTCCGTAAGATCTACTGCACATTACAGGAGATCGATCGATGGACATGAAACCTCCGGTCATGGGTGAGAATTAACGAACATCTGACTGAGTCAAGAACAAGAACTCAAATTCAAAAAGGTCATTCAACGTTTCAAAAGTCTTTGATGATCTATTGAAGGCTGTTGCGACGCTTAAATCAATGACCTTGTGATTGCAAGGTTAAAATGTGACGAGGCTATGATACGCACTCAATGCTCAGCGACCGATAACATGGAATTGCCCATTTTAAAAAACAAAATGCATTCTGGATGGATCCAGACCCAGACCCAGACCCAGACCCAGGAAAGCAAGATGTTCTGCATTAACTTTTAGTGCCTGAGTCTTTGGCTGGAACTGGCGCTAACTACAGTGCGAGACAGTGCTATCATATCGATAGTACGGTGGACTGGCTTGAGCTTCCTTTTTTTTTTTCTTAGCCATCTCTTTTCCTAGGTCGTCAGATGCAAGCTGAACTATTGACAATTCTATCTCAGCTGGACAAGCAAGCTTAAGATAGATGTGATACTCCAACAAACAATTGCTTGCCAAAGACATCCTTCTGTTTAATTATTTTGCCTGAATCATTTTCAACCTCGGACAAGGTCTTCACAATGTTCGAGAACACCTGCACTCTGCCTCTCACGGCCGACGTCTTCACGACAGCCCTCCACCCCTCTGAACCCCTCCTCACCGTCGGTCTGTCGAGTGGCCATGTCCAAACCTTCCGCTTACCTCCAGGATCTTCCTCCGATGAGAGCGCCGACGGAGATACCAGTGTGCTGAGCGATGGAAAAGGCATGATCGAGTCTGTCTGGCGCACCAAGAGACACAAGGGAAGCTGCAGATCCTTGGCATATGCGCACGATGGCTCAGGTGAGCTTTTTCTATGCCTTTGGTAGCTTTGAATGTCTACTAATGTACCATAGCCGTCTATTCTGCAGGAACCGATGCGCTGGTGAAGCATTTCAACCCTATGACTGGGCAAGTCATTTCCAAGTTCGTGATTCCAAGCAGATCTACGGTGCCCGATGCGCCCACCCTAATTCACGTTCTGAACCCCCAGAGTCTGCTTCTGGGAACCGATTCTGGCGCACTACACATCATCGACCTCCGAGACGGGAAGCCAGACAAGAAACCCGTCTCGACTCACTTCCCTCATTCCGATTACATCTCTTCTATCACACCTCTGCCACCCACAGAGGCCAGTACCAGTGGTTTCCCTAAGCAATGGGTCAGTACTGGGGGTACGACCCTTGCTGTCACCGATGTGAGGAGAGGGGTGCTTGTCCGTAGCGAGGACCAAGAGGATGAATTGCTCTCTTCGTGCTTTGTTCCCGGCATGGGCCCCAAGGGACACCGCAATAATGGTGTTTTGGCGATAGGATCCGGCTCTGGCGTGCTGACCATGTGGGACAAGGGAGCTTGGGATGATCAGCAGGAACGAATCATCGTCGACGGTGATAAGAAGGGCGGCGGCGAAAGTATCGACTCCATGGTCCTGGTCCCCCAAGAGATGGGCCTGGGCAAGAAGGTGGTCTGCGGTGTCGGCGATGGTAGCCTACGTGTCGTTGATCTTGTCCGTAGAGAGGTGGACGTTTCGGCCAATTTGCGGCATGATACCATGGAGAGCGTCGTATCACTGGGTTTCGACTCCGAGAACCGACTTATCAGTGCTGGTGGAAAGACTGTAAAACTTTGGGAGGAGCTTTCCGCCCTGCAAGGAGGTGGTGCTAGCGACGATGAGGATGAAGACGACAGTGATGATGATGATGATGCGGGACAGAACGGCAAGCGGCCTATGGAGAGTGACAGCGACGACGACAGTGACGATACGGAAGTTGCTGAAAGGAAACAGCGGGCCAAGCGACGCAAGGAGCTGCAGAAGAACAAGCTTGGAGCTATGGGAGCTCATGGCATCATGGGCTTTGAGGGACTGGACTAAGCGGAGTCATTTGGCAAGCGAAGATGTTATGATACCCGGTGTTTATGGTGATTGGCCTCACCAACTGAAGAATGGTGGAGTAGTGGAATGGAGAAAAGGTATTAGACGGTCAGAATGGCTCAGGTACATAACTGTGGGCGTTGATGCAGTTGACTAGAATATCCTGAAAGAGCAAGTTTAATGTTGACAACCTTTCAATTTTTAAATATCTGACTATCTAATTTTTGAAGAAGTCCATCCTAGGAGACGGACATCCAACGACTCATGTGCAGTTGGTAGTCTTCCGAAACGAAGCACGATCACATAGTGAAATAACCAAGAACCCATTCGTGTTAGAGTCGGGGGGAAGTATCCCTTGGTCGATGCTACACGACCTCGGTGATAACTTCTTTGAGGCCCAGTAGCCTCATATTTTGACTCGAGGCCCAGTAGCCCCTTATGATGAGTCTTCTCGAAGCCCAGTAGCCTCGGAATACAAGTGCACTTTATTCTATCCCGGTAGTGGGGCAGAAGCAAATACCTTGCCATTAGACATGGCGTCAAGGGTTGCATCTGAACCGGTGACTAGAGAAAGGACTTGCAACGGCGTCATCCCCAGAGTTGCTCTACAACAGAGCAACCTGGAAGACTCGGCCGGTGGTTGATGTCTTGCAGAGAAGCGCGCGACATCCCGTTATCATGCAGAGCTCCAGAAAACTCTGCAGAAACGGGGGTCATGCTCCTCCATGGCTCCTCAATCGTCGTTAAGGTCGTTGAGGAAGGGGTGGGTGGCGTGCGTTGAGTGAATATCGCATAAATTATTATGATCCCATATCCGAGAAATCGGCCTGAGAAGGGGGATCCATAGGAGGTCGAAAGGCTCCTCGCAGGTTACAAGACAAGTTGGTTTAAAGGAGATGAGTTTAAGAAAATGTCGAAGCGACAAGACCCGAAGGTGTTAGACGCCAGGGAGGTGTAGGTAACCCCAGCAGGCATCTTCTGACTTGGGCGATGGATCGGTTCGAGCAAAGTCTGCCATCACTTTCTCATCGCTAGGTGCCGAGAATCGAGTTGGGAAGTTCATGGTGAGGTTGTCGTCGTAGATGATGACGGCGGGTAGTGCTCTAGATTCCTGTGCGATGTCTTTGCTTTCTGTTTCGGTACTAGAGTCGCTTGGTCCACCGCCAGGGTGTAGTTCGCTTCCACTATAGGTCGTCGGAATACAAATATGAGGGATGCCTTTTCGTAAGCCAACAGCTCGGGCCAAAGTGACAGCAGATCCACCACCCACACTGATAATGCAGTCTCGTCCTGATATCCTGGCTGAAACGGTAACAGTTGATGAACAGAGAATACGGGTATCGAGATTGGGAATGATGGCCTGGATCTTGAGTGCGAGATTTGATCGTGAAGGGCTCGAAACAATAAGCGGTGAAGATAAGTGTAGCCGAGCCAGCTCAGATGGTAAACGACGAATTGCGTCAGGGCCGACAACTACTCGGGGAGACGAAATGCGGTTTGTTCGACGATGTCTTGATCGAGAGCGATGTCGCCGGGCCTCGCGGTGCGGGCCAGGACCAGCGTGAGAAGAAGACGGAGGAGACAAGTTGGTAGCTGGCGGCGTCACAAGAGCGGACGCCTTGACAGCGAGGGCGCCAAGTAGCTTTGCACGTATAGCAACGAGATCTGGATCAGTGACTTTTTGTGGTGGCAGGCGATGTGTGATGCTGGTGTAGTGTTGCATGAAGGGCCGAAGCCGGCTGACGCTGTCCGGTAATGATGGAACTGCGGTTGTTGGCAGAATGCGAACTCCAACGTGCGCGACATCAATCAAGTGCCCAAAATGACAATATTATTGGATTGATAGCGATGTTTGGAGAAGAAAATATCGATCGGAATTTGATGAAAGATCAGAGATTCACAAGTAGTAGTCAGAAACATAGCACGAGGCGAGCTAGGGCACATTATTATGGACAGATAGTTTTTTGGGCGTGACCTGTCCTTGGACGGAGGAACGAGACGTTTGAGCGAAAATCCGTTAGCAGCACCTGTGAGAAGCGTCTGATTGCTGTTATGTTTTCGCCACCCAAAGACTGGACTGACTAGACGCCACCCCTTTGAAGCTAGGTACTGTAAGGTAGTAGTGTACTGTAGTAGATGTATCGTAGGAAATTTGGTCTCTTTGTTTTAATAATATCCGTATAGAGTAGTACAGGCAGGCTGGCTGGCTGGGGGCCCAACCGAATGAAATGGATGGTTTGGAGCCGGTGACGGGGTAATTCCAAGTGGCAACACTTGTCTGTTGGTTGCCGGTCCCTGCGTGAGACCCTGAAAACTTGTCGGGATAAGGGGGCAATGATGTTTTGCTTCTGTAATGAAGACGCCAAAAGTGCAACCAACGGACGGGGATGCATTTGACCCCGAAACTAGTTGGATGCAGTTTTTCCGATCCGGCCGGAGGAAGGCTCCGGAGAGTGGGCCCATGATCGGGGACAAGGTCTCGTACTTTCGGAGGAAGTCCGCCAATGAAAAGTGAGAAGAAATCGTCCGTGGGGTGTTTCTAGAGATGGGAAAAAGTAAGAAATGCATCCCTGTGTCACAAAATCGATATTTTAGGACTGGCGACTGGTCATTGCGTCGGCAATGTGACATTGAATTGTTGGTTAATGTTAACCAGGTTTTTGATTTTGAAGCACGCCTGGCACGACAGTAGTTTTGATAGGCAAAAGACACCTACCTATTATTATTATTATTATTATTGTTATGGCTGTGCTGTCAAAAGCATCCATACATACCAAGTATCAAGTGTCAAGGGAGGATACCAACCTAATCTCGTCAATTGTTAGTGGAAAGAAACCACGTGTGTGGCTGCTCTAAATGTCACTTCTGCTGCTGCTGCTGCTGTATTTCTTCAACGCCAACTTTGTATGATCAATAGTTTTGTCTAGATTGGTTGGTAAACTGCCATGTTCATGAGTAAGCTTATAGATCAAGAATAAATAAAAGTATCACATAATCGCCGACGGTTGGAGTCTGCCAATAGTGCTCAACTCGTCTCATAAACAAAAAGAATGATAAAAATATTTTAATGCTCCAGCACGGTTCTTTACTTATTATATGAGGCGCAGAGCGGCAGTCTCCGATGCCTTCTCCCGCCTTTTAGCTCCAGCCCCTCTACCTCTAAGCCCTTACTGTACCTGCTTGACATTTCTTTTCACTGATCTCTTAAACCTTTCTTCTTTTTCTCCCATCTCCATCTCAAAGATCGATCTCATGCGCCGCCGGCCCTTACGCAATTCTATGACTTTGCCGCTTATTGACGTGGCCTCGTGGCTCTGATAAACACCACTTACCGTATTGATTGCTATCCTTCAGTTTTGTTCAATCAGCTTCATCTTCACAATGAAGTCTTTGACGCAGTCGCCCGACTCCGACCTTTCAAGAATCACAAGCTATTTACTATCACCACCGGACGCAGCCGACTGCCGATTTTATTCACATCTTTACCTTATCTGATAAGGTTACGGTTGGCCGACGGCTTATGGCCGAGCAAATCTGCGTGGCGTCCAATCCATGTACGCTTGAGATAATCAGAAACAAGCTGGATGGTTGGTTTATGGCAAGAAATCCGGTTTGGGGTCTTGTTGCTTGTAAAATCTTCCGATTTCGCAAACTGATTATCTTTCAATCCGTGGGTTGATGTTCTAGAGCCATATCCATCATGGCTCAGCTTGTCCCTCCCTGGATAAGATTCCAAGTGATGGGTGACAACCCCAGACGAGGCCCCGATGCACTATCTCCTCCCCTCGATTCGATCTCAAGCCAATGGATGGCGCAGGCCACACTCCTTCTGTCCCCCACGTCGCCGCACCTCCAATGGCAGTTCCCCGGCTTGATAACAACCATATTCCTTTGCGACCAATTCCCCTCATCAAATCTGGGGTTGCATACCCAGTATTTAAAGGGAGAGATTGTGGCCTTCAAGACACCAATACTGGACTTTAGATTAAGATCAGACGTTTTCTGAGCTGATCTCGTCGTCCGATATTCATCTTGTCTTGACGCCTTGACACTTCTTCGCTTGGGGTTCTTGAGTAGGACCCGCAGTCACCCACTTGCAGCCCCGTCCACAGCCATTTGTCAAGCATCTGGAGATCAAGAAGTGCTGATAAGCTATCTATTATCTTCTGGATCCACGAGCTATCGGTTACAAATCTTGGGGAAACTAACCCAAAAACCGACTCTAGCCACGCCCGTTAACGGCCTCGCCTGTTTACCAATTGGCTTTTGTGCTGATATGGAGAGACATTAGACGTTTAAACCTTCAAATTGCCCATATCCGCAACTACAATTTTGGAGTTCGACTGTCACCAAACTTTGGCTATTAATTGACTTCAAAGTCTTGTCTTTGTCGATCGACTCAAAGATACCCGTTTCGTTTTGGTCGTTGATGATCGACGCCACTTCGGGTAACCTTTAACAAGACCAAGCCACCCCAGTATCAGCCAATCTCCAATTTCTTCACACAACTGCATTTTACATTGTCAGCAATGGATGAGGACCAAGGACCGCAGTCTATTGCGCCCGAGCACGCGCCATCAAGAACAATTGCTCAGCGCTGCAATGGCCTTGTCAAAGCATTCACAACCAAGCATGGTCTTATTGGCGACTACGACTATGCCTTTCTCTTTCGACCAAACCTGCCCTTCATGAAGAAGAGCGTCAACCCGAGTCCTTTTTTCGGTCTCAACGATAAGATGCCAGTCCTCCTCGGCTTGTTACTGGGTTTTCAACATGCATTGGCAATGTTAGCAGGTGTAATCACACCTCCCATTATCATCAGCAGCAGCGCAAACTTACTACCCGAGCAACAACAATATCTGGTCTCAACCGCTCTTATCGTCTCGGGCATCTTCTCTGCAGTTCAAATCACACGTTTTAGACTTTTTGGTACACAGTAAGTGTGCTCACACAAAGTGGCAAAAAGAATCCGGGCTAACAATCGTCTTGCAGATATTATCTTGGCACTGGCGTCCTGTCTGTAGTTGGAGTTTCCTTCAGTGTTATTCCTGTCGCTCAAGGAACTCTGACTCAGATGTATGCCAATGGTTTCTGCCCTTCAGACTCTGATGGAAACCCCTTGCCTTGTCCCAAAGGCTATGGAGCGATTCTTGGCACTTCTGCTGTGTGCGCCCTTATCAACATCCTTGTCTCGTTTATCCCCGCAAAGTTCTTGTTGCGGGTGCTGCCACCAATTGTGACCGGCCCTACAGTCATGCTCATTGGTATCAAACTCATCGGGTCGGGTTTCTCCAACTGGATGGGCGGCAGTGGAGGTTGTATGACAGCTACTGAGGGCTTGTTTGCTCTGTGCCCAAACATCAACGCTCCTCATCCTCTTCCTTGGGGATCTGCCGAGTTCTTGGGCTTGGGTTTCTCTGTCTTCGTCGCCATCATCCTTTGCGAACGATTCGGATCGCCTATCATGAAATCCACCTCAGTAGTTATTGGTTTACTAGTAGGCTGCATTATTGCTGCTGCGTGCGGCTACTTCGACCGATCTGGTATCGACTCTGCTCCCGTGGCTTCTTTCGCTTGGGTTCACACGTTCCCATTGTCAGTGTATGGGCCACTCGTTCTTCCCCTCATTGCTGTCTACCTCGTCTGTGCAACAGAAGCTATTGGCGATGTCACTGCCACGTGCGACGTTTCAAAGCTCGAGGTAACAGGAAAGACATACGAGTTTCGCATTCAGGGTGGTATCTTGTCTGATGGTCTTGCTGGATGCATTGGTGCCCTCATGACTATGACTCCCATGTCTGTCTTTGCCCAGAACAATGGTGTCATTGTTCTCACCCGCTGCGCTAACCGCAAAGCTGGCCTTGCTTGCGCCATGTTCTTGGTCATCATGGGCGTCTTTGCAAAGTTTGCAGCAGCACTGATTGCTATTCCTTCCGCTGTTCTTGGTGGTATGACCACCTTCCTCTTCAGCGCCGTGACTGTGTCGGGTATGTCGATCATTGCCCGTGGTGTCCCCTTCACTCGACGCAATCGCTTCATCCTCACTGCTGGTCTAGCCCTGGGATACGGTGCCACGCTTGTACCCAAGTACTTTGACAATATTTTCACATACAAGGGAGATAATCGGTCCCTACAAGGTTTCCTAGACGCCATCGTTCTTGTTATGGAGACAGGCTTTGCAGTTGCTGCCATTATCTGTGTGATCCTTAACCTCACCATACCTGAGGAGATGGAGGATGACATTGACGCGGCACGATCAGCGACCAATGTGATGATGCATGAGGATACAAAACATAACAAAGCCATTGCTGGATCAAGTCGAGAGCATAGCCTGGATCCCCCAAAGCAGGGTTAAATGGGAAAGGGGGAGACGTGTATGTAGGCTTAGTAAAGAACGTGACTTTGTATAAAGTGTGGAATGCCTTGGCTAAAGACCAATTAAATTGCAAAAGAATAACTAAGTGATATCAAGCGTAACAGAACAATCGTTTCAACTCCTCGTAAGTCTCCCGTCCCAGGAAAAGACACATTTCAGCTCTCCAAAACGCCGTGATCATCAAACTCCATTATCCAATACCCGTGCTTCATTAAAACGTTACAAGCTCAGCTCATACAAAGCTGTATCCTCTCAGTTCAGCCCGGCACTTTGCTCATCTTGATTTCGACAATCAAGTTCATCAGGTCATCATCCCGTTGACCACATGGGATCTGTTCTCGTATCTCTTATTGAACTCCTTCATCTGCTTCCTGTAGTGCTCTTGCACCTCGCCCCACAGTCCACGGTGGCGTTGCCTCAAGCAGTTGTTCATGTCACTTACAGTCTTGATCTTGCAGTGACATGCATTTGGCGTGCCACAAAACGAGGCTCTTGCTTGCGTGGTGGGAAATGTGATAGTGACACGGTTGATTTTGGACCATTTGACACTGTCGCTGGTTGACTCCGGGTTGTTGAGTGCTAACCTGGCCAGATTCCAATCCATTTCACCAGAGGATGTGGACTGCTCATACCGCCGGGCTTCGATACTATCAGCTCCCTTGTTCTTCTCGATGGCTGCAATTTTGCAAGGTACCCTATCTCTTTCTGATTGACGGCAATCGCAACGTTCTGGGTTCATCTTCGTTTCCTCATCAATCTGAATCGTCACAAATGAAAACTTGCCCCCTTGACCATCTTGCGTGAACAAGACCAGCATTGGCTTCACTGGACGCTTGTATAGAATCCCCGTAGAGTTTGTCCCAGTCGAGACACTGACACTGTGAAGGTCGCTGCTGGATGATTGGTTGTTGCTTGAAACGCCGCTTGAGATGCTAGAGGAGCGTCTATTTCTAGATGTCGCTGTATTGTTGGGCATGGTGGAACGAAAAGAGTCAGACTGGCGAGGAGATGGGGTTTGTCCGACTGGCTTTCGAGGGATAGCCTGTCGCGGCGGTCCAGAGGTAGAGAAGGAGCTCTGTCTCTCCCCGGGTGAGGACCCCATGAACTCCGGCGAACCTCTCCTCAGTCCAGAGGTATAGAACTCAGGACTTGTAGATTGTCTCTGGGTTATGGTTGGCATGCTTGGGCGACGACTGGTGGGGCTTGCTGAGAAGCCATCCCCATCGTTTCCGTAGAAAGAAGCCATTGGCCTGGACGGCCTGCCTCCAGAAAGCGGCGAACTAGGCATGGCCCCGGAGGCAAATGTCGATGCTGAACTCCGTCGACTTGCCGACGGAGTCCTGATTGCATTGGCTGTAGCATCGCTGTTCGTGACCAGCGAGAATTCGATCGCCTCGGGTATCCAAAGTTGGAGGCAGGCTTTCTCTTCAACATTGCGCTTGAAACCACCACGAACAAAAGTGACTTTACAGCCATACTGAGTGGCAGATGCCCATGGCTTGAATCCAGTAACGGCTTGTTGGAACTTAAGTATGTCATCTCTATTTAGAAAGTCTAGCCTTGCAAGTCTCTCGTGTTGTCGCAGAATAATCTCTTGGGTCATTGGAATGCTAGTGGGCAGAGCATATTGTGGGTTAAAGACCATTGAAGCGATATCCAAGTCGATGGTTTCAGCTATCCAAGTTAGTTTCTGCCACTGGTAATGAATATGAATTTAACATACACATCTGTCTTGGGCTGCCTGATGTTGCCTGTGCTGAACCAGACATAATTATTCTGAATCTGCGCCCGTTCCCATCCAGTCTTCGCAGGAGTTTCGCCTTCTTTTCTACGGTTGGTGAATCGCTCTGTAGGGTCCTGTGAGTGTAAGTATCTGTGAGAGAAAGGGGACGATGTCAAGCTTACACCTCCAGCAACTGTTCCATCATCTCCTCTTGAGTCACCACATCAACAAGACGGACAGGTTTCTTTTCAGGCCAGATAGAAAATACGTCCCGCCTGAGTTTCCCGGTGATGATCTGCGGAGTGACTAGCTCTCGGCCAAATCGGGCGCATTGGGATGAAAGATCCTACTCATGTTAGCAAAGCGACTCTCTGGTCATGTAAAACTCACATCTTCGAGTTGTTTGGCATAAGATGGCCAGTGGGAAATATTTTCGTCCGCCTCCAGTAAAGCAGGCGACGTTTGGATCCTCTTGTAGATCCATATGCATTTCAAGAGGCTGAGATACTGTTCATCAGTTGGCATGCGATGCTCTACCAGCATGCCTGACTCGAAGTTGATCGTACTTCTGTTGAAGTTCAATATGAACGCATCCGACAGTTCACCGAGTTCAAATTCCTCTTCAGGCCAACCCCTAGGATGACCAGTAAGCGCCGCCGAACGAAACTGGTTGTCTAGATCGGCAGGTATTTCCAGTAGATGAGCACGAGATTTAGCCTGTTGGTTAATAGCTTGATCGAGATTGGGAATGAGAACTCCCATCAGAAGGTGGATGTCGTCATGAACAGCAGTGATCATGTCCGCCAGGTTTTGATGCATCGACTTAATGTCTTGCCGGACTCGTAAGAGAAGGTCACTTGAATTGTTAGTTCGCTAAAGCGGCCAGATTTATTTCACTTACAACTCAAAGGGCTTCAAAACGTGAAGGATTTTCGAATTATGTAGTATAATCCGTTGGCGCAATTGATTGGCTTTGGGCTGGACAATCACGTTCCATTCCAAGTTGCTCAAGGGATTACTTCCAACTCGGTACCGATCATTATCTTTGAGGAGTTCGCGACATTCTCGTAGCGTCGAGCCATAGTCTCCGACAATCTCAATCAGTGATGTTATGTCCCATCGTAGACTCACCCCCCTGCGTTGTAGGCCTCTGGTATGTAGAGAATCATCTGCGGATGTAACTACTCTGACAAGTATTTCGAGGTTCTCGGCAAGACCTTCAACGTCTCTTCCGAACTCTCTATACTGCCTTGCTGCCGTACAGTCAGACTCATGAAGCAATCTTGAAAAGTGAGCGAAATAATTAGGTGATAATCGTTAGGCATATAGACCTGTCCGTGAAGGCTGGCCTTCAACAAATCGGTGCATCGTGAAGCCTTGCAAGGCATATAATACGGGACTAACAGAGAAATTGCGATTTCATTACTTACTTGCGTTGCAATCGGGAGACCAGCCATAGTGGTAAACATCCCAGGCTAGGCGCCCAAGGTTGATAAGGTCTCCAACCTGAAGAGGGCCTGCCATCGAATACTGGTTCAGTTGCTATAACAGAATAGCTTTAGATAGGATAGACCTGTGAATAAAACAGCTCAAGACGATCACTTAGAGAAATGTAATCATCAACGGGTCGGTCCAGTGAAAGATAGGGACAAATGACGGAAAGCAGGGCAATAAAAAGCTTGGATGATAGAGGTGCTTCTTGGGAGGCCAACGGAAGAATGGCGACGCAAGCTCTCACCTGGGACGTTCTGATTGGTATAGATAACACTAACCGGCTCGCCTCGGTGTGGAAGATGCAAGGGCCAGATGAGTCCTTGGTGGGAGCTCTGTACGAAGTAGGACGCGTCCAGTCCAGAGTGGCTGTCAAGGGCTGACCCAAAGTGAAAAGCCTTGCCGTAACAAGATGAAAGCAAGCCCTTCTCGGGCAGCAATAACAGACTGATATGCTGGTGCGGCTGATTTGGTCAAGAAAACGTTGGTGACTCATGAAGGTTACCAGCGCGAGCAAGCCAGGTGAGGAACCAAGGGCGAACGAAGGCTTTCACATAGTTCTTATCAAGTAGCAGCTATACCAAGAGCTGTTAAAGCTTCTGCAGACTAAGAACAGTGCCCTTGTCTTGGGTGTCATTCATATGGGGTACATGACGGCAAGCAGTGGGCAATGTGTGTTGGGTCATCTTGGGTCAGGGTGCCCGTCCCTTTCGTTCCCAAGCTTAAGCAACCTTTCCCGGGGATGAGGTTTAGACATTCCGGGGTTCATTCAGCTCGGCTTGGCATTTCTGCGTTTTGTGTCTAAGATGCATCGGGGCTGTGCAATGCAAGGATAACGGATTGGCTGTTTGACCTATCAAAAAGGCGCTTGGAACTCAACGGTTAGCGTTACGGTTTTGGGCGTGGGTTGAAAATATGGACGAGGCGTTTTGGTATTCAATAATGCCGTTTAACTGCAGTCCAAAGTGAGGGGAAAGTCTGCCTCGAGTTATCGGGCTTGCCAAGGACTCGATAGGTCACACGACGGTGGTGAGGCTTGAAAACCTCCCTCTGCTTGGTCGGCCAGTGATTCTGGGCTGAGAGCTCTGCGCCCGGCTTTGGTGTGATTGTCGCAGCCTGCCTGCATGAGCTCGAGGACGCGTTACTTAATACTCATAGTCCCAGATAGATTGTTCGCCTTTTTGTGTATCAATTTCGAGTTCTTGTTCAGTTGATGCCAGGTCTGGCTTCAAAGTGGCGTATAAGTGCGTCTTTCATGTCCAATTTGGAGAGCAGCAACTGCAAGAAAGCAAGCACACAATGACCGATTTCACTGCATATGAAGACCGCCATCATGAGCCATCGCGGCGCGAGGATCGACGTTACGATAGCGACCAAAGTTCTATCTTTGGATCAAACGTCGATAACCCAAACGAGATCTATACCTCAGCGCCAAAGGAGGCCTTCAAGCTTGGGTACTTTGATGTCATGTGCCTGGTTCTCAATCGAATGATTGGTAAGTTTTGTTCTTCTGATATCATTCTTTTTTTGAGATATGTGAATTCGGATGATGTTGATGTCGATGTTGTTTTGTCAAAGTTGGGAAGTTGAATTTAAGTTGAGCTTCTAGATCCAGGTAGAGATGGGATGAACCCCAAGTGGGGAAAGCTGCCTTGTCAGATTGCTCCTTCCCAGGTCCAAGCTTGAGTTTCACTCTATTGGGAAGTTGCTCTTCTGACTTGGATCATCATTCTTCTCTTTTACACAAATCACCATGTCTCAGACGATATTCGCCTTTACAATCAATGATTGATCGCTGACTGTCACCACAGGAACCGGCATCTTCAATTCACCAGGGAGAGTAATGCAAGGAACTCAATCAACAGGCGCATCACTTCTTCTCTGGTTTGCTGGCATCATATACTGTCTCTCAGGTGTTCACGTCTACATCGAATATGGCCTCAATGTCCCCCGATATACCATCGACGGCATTGAGCAGAGCGTGCCTCGCAGTGGCGGTGATCTCAACTACCTCCAATATGTCTACCGAAAACCCGCTTACAGAAAAGGATCTGTACTCTTGAGTACATGTATGTTCGGAATCTGTTTCGTGGCTCTTGGAAACATGGCTGGCAACTGTATCAACTTTGCTACAACCGTGCTTTATGCATCCGGCAACACTGCCCCAGCTCCAGAGGCAATTAGAGGTATTGCCATTGGCATCGCCATCTTCACTTGCTTCATTCACACCTTCTCTCGAAGGGGTGGCATCCTTCTGAACAATATTCTGGCAATAATCAAGGTCATGATTCTCTTGTTGATCATTGTGACGGCTATAGTGGTCGGTTGCCGTGGTTTGAAGTATGCCAACAAGGACGGGAAAGTCATCACTGTCGAGAATCACATCACAGAGAACACTCAACCCTCCAAGGCCTTTGCAACGTCTGGCGACGCCAATGGCTACTCTCACGCTTTCCTCGCCATCATTTTCACCTTCTCTGGTTTCGAACAGCCCAACTATGTCATGGGCGAGATTAGCAGGCCACGACGTAAGTATCCAATCGCTATGATGCTTGGCGTCGGTATTGTCACATTGCTTTACATGGCTGTCAACATCTCATACGTGAGTCCTCTTCCTTGTAGTCCTGTGGGATAAACGTTCTGACTCTCATCAGATGGTCGTGGTTTCTGCAGAGGACCAAATGGCTACCGAAAACGTAGCTATCGACAACGTAGCACAAAAGTTCTTTGAGAACACCTTCGGCTCCCTGACGGCAAGCCAGACTGGCCGGCGAATCTTCAATGCTTTTCTGGCCATATCTAGTATGGGTAACATTATCGTCATGACATACACTGCTGCCCGTGTAAAACAAGAGATTGCAAAAGAGGGTATTCTTCCTTACGCAAAGTTCTTTGCACAAGATGGCGACATGTCCTTAGGTCGTCTTCTATCGTGGTTTAGAGAAAAGGGCATTTTCACTTCACTTCTGCGCACTCGCTGGCTCTCGCCCGAGGATCACAAAGAAAGGACCCCAGTTGGTGCCTTTGTCCTGCATCTTGCATCTTGCTTCATCCTTATTTTCGCTACTTGGGGCATGGACTACTTCAAGTCCTACACTCTACTCACCAGCCTAAGCGCATATGTCATCAACGCTTTCTTTGGGGTCTTTCTTGGATTGGGTATTCTTATCTTACGTTTCAAAGGACCTCCCAAAACAGACAAAGACGCAGTGCAAAGCCAAGCAGCAGCCCCCCAGACATGGAGACAGATGACAGGCAGACGCATCAATCCCACACTGAGCGTAATATGTGCCGTCATATACATCATCGGCGGCCTATGGCCCATAGTCACCATTTGGATCAAGCCAACTGCTCAGCAAGCCCTCCGCTGGTGGCTTGTTCCTACCATTTCATGGTGTATCATTGGCGGTAGTGCTCTATGGTACTTTGGCTTCATCTCTTACGCATGGCGCAGGAAGCAGAAGAGAAATGAGATATTTGTCGTGAAAAAGAAGCCCGAATTTGACCCTTCGGAAGAGAGGGAGGGCGCGTGTGTGCTTGTGCATGAGACAGTTTATTTGAGCTGGATTGCAGGAGAGGTTCAAGAATCTAAGGATTCTGTATATGATGAGCGTGCAGATATGATACCTGTGCCTCCAGCAACTCGAAATACGGGGAGGGACTTTGTTGAAGCATTCTACCAGGATGATCGGGGCGCTACACCAACAAGGGGATACGACATGGCATACAGACCATAAGGGAAGAATCTTGGAATGAAATTGATGAATAGTCTGATTTTAGTAAATAACACGATCAAGTTTAGCTTTGTTTAAGACTGATTTTAGGTGAAATACCGATCTGAGGTAAAATGTTACAGGTTACAGGGTAAGTGATCTAAGCTTCCCTAAATGTGACTCGATTTATTCTTGGTATCCTAAACCCTTTCTCCCAACCATAACCCTGACCCGTCAAAGTTTACCCAAAGGATGCCTAAAGCTGTATCATGTATATCCAACTTTAGGTAAGATTATCATCTTATGCTCGTCCCGATTGTCTCTTCGAGCTCTTCAGTTTTTTTATAAAACATTAACTAGGTATCTATTGCTGCTCAAAGTCCCGCGCCTTGCGGGTAAGAACTCGGATATTGTCGACAAAACCTTCCACAAGCTCTTGATAACGGTGCACGCCACCACTTGCTGCCTTGCGCCCTTGGTCGATCAGTAATTTCGGATTAAGCTCGATCTCAAGTTCGTGTTCTTTTTCCATCCGGCCCTGTAATAATGTTAGTTTAGTTTAGGCATTGGTCATAAAATTAGGAGAGACTCACCCCGTGGCCGGCATGTGTGACCTGGGTGAGGTCAATCTGATAAGGACCGTGTGTGTAGCTGAGTCTGTCCTTATTCCGATCTGGGTTATCGCCGCCACGGTTTGGAACGAGTTGTTCCAATTCTTCCACCGGGCCATCCCAAGTCATTTCAAGGTTGATACTGATCCGGCAGTCCATGGGCATAGTCGGGAAATGTATGTCAAAGTCGGCAACGCGAGCCTTAATGATCTTGCCAAGAACCTCCTGTGTTTTCTGATCGTATGTAACTCGTACGCGGACCGGCCTTCTTCCCAATCGACTTCTTATGCAGCCAGGAATTCGTGCTTGTAATTCTGCCGGAAGTTCGAAAAAACGATCAATTTCCCGTCGGTGCTTATAGACGATCGGAACGCGTTGACCGCCCATTGGGCCTCTCGGATGTGTAACTTTCACAAGCTCGTTTAGGTAATCGTTGTTCTTCTTGTGTGCCACCTGAATACCAGCCATTAGCAATCATCAGATTAGGGAACAGCTAGGAATTGGAAACTAACCTCGGTCATGCTACTCTTAAAAGCGACACGGTTGCTATCCATCAAGACGCATTCAGACGCAATACCACGGTCGATTCGTTGGTTGGTATCTTTGTCGATGAGAGTACCTAATTTCGCTTCAATCTCAAACGCAATGCCGCGACTACTGATTTCTCCCATATCAGGAGTATCCAGGACCTTCATGAAAAGGAAGTCGGCCAGCTGTCTTGAGGTTTCCTCAAAGGGCTTAACTCCTGTGACACTCGGTTCCCAGGGCCCCAATATGTCGTGAGGCGTAGGCTCGGCAGGGGGCGCGGGAGCTGGTGGTGGATTGGCAGCCCTGTTAGCTTCGGGCGAGGCATGGCGACTAGGACGGGCATTGGCGTTCTCGTGTTTTCCGTTGATATGTGAATGAATCCTCTTCTGAAGGACGAAATTAGAATTTTTGAGTGGGCGTTCAGACGTGATAACCTTTGATGCGTCTTGTGCCCAAATAGGCGGCTGTGAATAGCGTCTTGGCTTTTTCTCCAATGGCGCAGCGGGTGTGCTGGAAGACACGGATTCGCGCTTTAATTGACCACCATTGACCTCACTGGGTTTCATGCGTTTTTCTTGGGGCTCTTGCTTAGGACTGTCGCGATCCTCGAGCTTGCGCTTGGCAGGAGTTGCCGCGCGTTCCGTGGTGTCAACGGTCATCGGTTGTGGAAGAGCCATCGGTTGAGACTGTTTAATTTTGGCCTCTGCTGCCATTGCAGCAAGCGGATCAGGGTTGCTTTGGAGGGATGGTACTCGCGACTTGGGGCTGACAGATGGGCTCGGGGCTCGTTCACTATGCGATTGGGATCGTCGGTGTGCGTCGGGAACAGGCGAGCCGTAGCTACTAGATATGCGTTTCGCAGGAGGAGGCGGTGGTGGTGAGCTTTGTACTTGTGCTTGTGTCTGTGCTTGCGCAATTGGGGTGCTCGCTGTGTAGGAGGGTCTTTGTTGGTATGGACTCGAAGGCTGTGCAAAACCCCCCGTAACTGACGGTTGTCTCGACCCAGCAGACAAAGGAGGACCGATGGGTGTAGCAGGTTGTGAAGGTTGGCGATTGTATTCTCCAGGAGGTGGTCGTGATGCGGCGATGGGGCTCCCTTGCGCAAAAGATCCGTAAGGGTGCTGCGCTTGAGCAGATGTTGGAGTGGGAGTAGAATGAGTAGAGTGAGTAGAACGACTAGCAGATGTTGGGCGTTGACTTAGGTATTGCTGAGTTGGTGGAACTGAGCTTTGAGAATGTTGTTGAGTTGGAGGATAATGTGCATGACCTGGCGCGCCTTGTGGGCCCTGCGAGAAGCTTTCCCTGGTTGCGTACTGAGTAGGTGAGTATTGGTGTCGTTGGACTGGGCTTGCCATAGGGGACTGGGTAGGCGGGAAGGGATAACCTGCGGCAGCCGATGCTGCAGAAGGAGTTGTTGACGTTCGATAAGGGGATTGGCCTGGAGTTGGGTGGCTTGGAGTTTGAACGCTTGGAGACCGCGGATCATGAAAAGGCCCTGTTGGCTGTATGGGAGGAGGCGCGGGACGTCCTGGATATGGCCCGGGTGTCTGGTACGGAGATTGTGGTGGATACGCACCGGGCGGTGGTTGATGGGGAGATGCCTGAGGATGCGACGGTGGTCGTGATTGAGGGTGATGGGGATGGCCAGCATGCGGAGGATAGTCTGGCGGCATCTGTTTTACAGGCGAAGGTTGGGGCGGCGGATGGCGGGAAAAATCGCGATAGTGTGGTGGAGGAGCAGGTGCTTGGGCTGGACTTTGTGATGGCCGTTGCATCTGCTGTTGGTGAGGGTGTTGCTGCGGCTGCTGCTGTTGTTGATAAATCGACGGCGGCGGCGGTTGCGGCTTCGGCGCAGGTTTGGAAGGAGCGCGGTCGCCGCCGTCGGATGTGTTTAAAACTGAGCGAAGATCCATGGTATTGGTGATGCGATGAATGGAATATGAGTTTCTGCGACAGAAAGACGCCTCAAAGTTTCGGCGCGAGGGGAGACAAGAAAGCAATTGCAATACTGGTCACTTGTCTCGCTACAGACGCGACAATATCGCAACAAAATATAGATGGATGTTGTCCTCGAGGAAGGTAGATCTAGGACACTGTTGAGGCGATGGAGGACGTTCGTCGTCGCGCGAGGAGAAAGGCGCAAGTGGACATGGATGACTGGTTGGATTGTTTCTACGCCGCCATGGCGAGGCTGCCACGCTGTCGAATTGATGATTGACGATTGGATTGGATTGGATTGGCGAATAGAAATCGCGGTGAGAAATGGATGGACGCGGCTGAGGGATATTCGATCGGATGATATTTTGGATGGATCGTGTGCGCTGGCCGACATTCGCGACTTGGAATGATTAAGCTGGTTTGATTAGCATTTGGTGTTGGTGTCCTGTCGTCGTTTTCTGGCTGGCGACAGGCAAACAAAGATGAACCTATGGATAGGCGACAGCCTGACGCTAGAGTTCCAGGGATAAGATATGCCTACCACTGTACATGGACACCTACGGGACAAATTTTATTAGCGATGGATCCAGGTTCCCTTAAGCTTTTTGGCTGGGAATCAAGCTGTCTCTGACTGATAGTACATCGTTTGTGCGCTGAGTCCCGTGGAGATCCAGGTACTGATCACCAGATCCAAGAAAGGCTTAGCTTGATCGCGAACGCGGTTAGTTTGTCTTAGATGAGACACGCTACTTGTCAGGTTTCGATATGCCCCAAGATGCTTGCACCAAGTTGAAGATGATCTAGAGAGTGAATCAAAGACTAGGAAGCTCTTATAAACTTGAAGAATATTTTAGAATTCTTGTATCAAGTACTACTAAAATCATTATATCTTTGGCTTGGCATAGGCTAATCTGAAGATACTTGTGATACTCTCATCAAATGTTTAGGTAATCTTTGGGGTTTATGTTTGACCCTAGAAACCAGGTTACCAGGGCAGGGTTAGAATGCCATGTCAAATCCTTTGCAATCTCAGGGGCTTATGCTTAATAGACATCGGCTTTGTCGACTGACAATGTTTATATGATCCGCATCTAACATTAATATTAAGCATTGTTCTCTAAAAACTCTGACTTTTCAATGCCGAGCATTAATCCTTTAATCGGCATTCGACGTCATAGATGAAATACCAACCAGGGTTGATCTCTTATCCTGGCTGTGTCGTGATTTGGAGATCAACCACAAAATAGTAACATGAACTTGAGGTAAGGTTTGAGTGGCTTTGGCGAGTAAATTCAATTCGTCTGAGACTTGTCCAGAGATGTAGATACCTACTACCTATCTTCTATGCCTCTTAAGGTCTAAACCTTATAGCAGTTATACAAGTTTAACTAGGTACGTATGCTTGTTGGTTGAGATTATGTTTTTTCTTAGACATGAAAGTTACAAGACAATAGTGTTAGCTACATCCCATCATGATACAAACATATTAATGGCTGAAGATGATTTGTGATCTTGCCATAACGCAATATGTTCCCTGTCGCGTGCGATCTCGAGATTCCTTGAATGGTTCGAGATGTGCAAGGTCACGTGGACGTATCTCCAAAAGCAGCTTATGTAACTCCCTACCTGCCTGGAGCTTCGGTTGGCCCGTGCACACTCTGCAAGGCAGAGCTGTGCCTGACGTGGACCATCTTGGAGACGGGTCCTTTCTAGAGCCAAACACCAACCAATTCATCGCCTCCGTCTCTTGTAATCAATCCTTTTACCCATCTCCTTTGTTTCTGCACACCATTAAATAATTACATCTTCGGGCTCTGTTTATGCCCTTGGGCTTGTACGGAAACAACGCTTTCTCGACTACCCGACCATTTCTACCCCAACAACCTCTCGCATCGCCACTCGCATTGCTACAGACCTCTCTGGCCCGTCCCCACGAACCCTCCTCCTCCTTCAAGATGCCTGGTATCGTCTCAGCGACCGGCGTCCTCGCCTTCCTTACCGATGAGGAGCCCGAGCTCAAGGTCTTCGCCCTGCAGACTTTGAACGACGATATAGATACTGTCTGGACCGAAGTTGCTGCTGTGTTGACACAAATGTACGTCATTCTCGCGTTTCGCCTTTGATGCTGTGATGCGTTTTACTGACATCCCCCCCCCAAGTGAGGCTCTCTACGAAGACGAATCCTTCCCTGAGCGTCAACTGGCTGCCCTTGTTCTCGCCAAGGTTTACTACCACCTCCAGGCCTACAATGACAGCATGGTCTTTGCCCTCGCCGCCGGCGACCTCTTCAAGCTCGATTCCCCTGGCGAGTTCGAGGAGACCATCATCTCTAAGTGCATTGACCAGTACATCGCTGTTACCGCTGCCAAGAGGTCGACTCCTCAAGCTTCCAAGACCACCGATCTTCCCGAGTTAGCCACCACCTTCGCCAGCGGTGCTGAGGGTGCGGTCATGTCTCCCACCACGCCTTTCTCGCAAACAACTCTGCCTCCCAAGTCTCTTCTTTCTCGCGATTCTATCGACAACACTATGCTTGAGGCCACTTTCCAGCCCGCTTTCAAGCAAGGCCGTTCCGGTTCCATCGCTGAGCTCCCTGACCAGGCCACTGGTTCGCTGCAAAGGGTTATTGATAGACTCTTCGAGAGCTGCTTGGAGAAGGGCCGATACAGGCAAGTAGTCGGTATCGCGGTTGAGGCAAAGAACCTGGATGTTCTCCGAAGTGTCATCAAGCGCGCCAGTGACGATGAGAAGAAGGCCAAGTCCAACCCTCTCGAAAGCACTCCTGGACCCACCGAGGACCTCATGGAGTACACTTTGAGTATCTGCATGGACATTGTCCAGGAGAGGGGCTTCCGAACTGAGATTCTGAGATTGATTCTCGATCTCCTCAACGAAATCCCCAACCCTGATTTCTTCGCCATCGCCAAGTGCGTTGTTTACCTCGATTCGGATGATGAGGCATCTCGCATGCTGCGCAATCTTGTTGAGACCGGAGATCGTTCTTCCATTGCTAATGCTTACCAAATCGCCTTCGATCTCTACGACAACGGTACACAAGAATTCCTGGGCAAGGTTCTGGCATCACTACCAGCCAGCCAGCCTGCCAAGAAGGAGTCAGACGAGAACGGTGAGGAGGCCAACGAGAACGAATCTCTCCTCGAGAACAAGCAAGAAGCCCCCGAAAACGAGCTCCCCGACCAGGTTTCCAAGGCATACACCAACATTCGAGCTATTCTCGACGGTAGCAAGACGATCCGCCTTAATCTCGAATTTCTCTACCGCAACAACCGAACCGATTTGAGCATTCTTAACAAGGTCCGCGACAGCCTCGAGGGCCGTAACTCCATTTTCCACACCGCTGTCACTTTTTGCAATGCTTTCATGAACCAAGGAACGACCAACGACAAGTTCTTCCGCGATAACTTGGAATGGTTGGGCAAGGCTGTGAACTGGTCCAAGTTCACTGCTACTGCTGCACTTGGCGTCATTCACCGTGGAAACCTCTCTCAATCGCGAAAGCTTCTCGAGCCTTACCTCCCTAGACAAGGCGGCCTCAGCAGTGGCTCTATCTTTAGCCAGGGTGGTGCTCTCTATGCTTATGGACTGATTCACGCCAACCACGGAGCCGACGCCCTGGGCTACCTCAAGGAGCAGTTTGGCCAGGCTGAGGAGGAAGTTGTCCAGCATGGTGGTGCTCTTGGTCTCGGTATTGCAGGCATGGCCACTGGCGACTGGGAAATCTTTGAGAAGCTCCGAGAGATTCTCTTCCAGGATTCAGCCCTCAATGGTGAAGCTGTTGGCTTGGCCATGGGTCTCATCATGCTTGGCACCGGAAATGTTAAGGCCCTGGAGGATATGATTACATATGCTCATGAAACTACTCACGAGAAGATCGTTCGCGGTCTTGCTATTGGTATGGCACTTATCATGTTCGGCCGCCAAGAAGGTGCCGATGTTCTTATTGAGGGTCTCCTCAACGACCCCGATCCCACTCTGCGATACGGTGGTATCATGACTGTTGCTCTCGCCTACTGTGGTACAGGCAGTAACAAGGCTATCCGAAAGCTTCTTCACATTGCTGTCAGCGATGTCAACGACGACGTTCGCCGTATCGCCGTCATGAGTTTGGGTTTCATTCTCTTCCGCAAGCCTGGCAGCGTGCCTCGTATGGTTGAGCTTCTCTCCGAATCTTACAACCCTCATGTGCGTTATGGTTCCGCTATGGCTCTTGGTATCTCATGTGCCGGTACTGGTCTTGATGAGGCCATTGACCTGCTTGAGCCCATGATGAAGGATCCTACCGACTTTGTTCGACAGGGTGCTCTCATCTCTCTTGCCATGATCCTTGTTCAGCAGAACGAGGTCATGAACCCCAAGGTCTCATCGATCCGCAAGACTCTCAAGAAGGTGGTTGGTGACCGCCATGAGGATGCCATGACCAAGTTCGGTGCTGCTCTGGCCCTTGGTATCATTGATGCTGGTGGCCGCAACTGCACCATTGGTCTCCAGACCCAAACTGGCAACCTCAACATGGCCGGCATCGTTGGTATGGCCGTGTTCACTCAATACTGGTACTGGTTCCCCTTCACCCATTTCTTGTCCCTCAGTTTCTCCCCTACCTCCATCATTGGACTAGACCATGACCTTGAGATCCCCAACTTCAAGTTCCATTGTGCTACACGACCAAGCCTCTTCGATTACCCCCCCGAGCAAGAAGTCAAGACTGAGGAGGGTCCCGCTCTGATTGCTACTGCTATTCTGTCGACAACTGCACAGGCGAAGCGACGAGCTCAAAAGAAGGAGCGTGCCCAGCGAAGAGAGAGCATGGAGATCGATACCACCCCGGCCCCCGCTAAGAGTGGTGGTGACAAGATGGAGGTTGATGAGGATAAGAAGGCTGAAGAGTCTAATGATAAGAAGGAAGAGCAAGAGAAGGAGCCTGCTACTGCCACGGACGCCAAGAAGAAGCCTGAAAAGGAGAAGATTGGCTACGAGATCGAAAACATGACCCGAGTTCTCCCTGGTCAGCTCAAGTACATCAGCTTCCCCGCTGGTCGATACAAGCCCGTCAAGAAGGTGAGATATTGATCCATTGTTATTATGTTGCTTACATTGCTAACCCTTGACAGCCCACTGGTGGTCCCCTCCTTCTTCACGACAGCCAGCCCGATGAGGAGAAGAGTCTTCTCGAGGAGAAGCTGAAGAAGGTGACAACCGAGCGTGCCCCTGTTGCAGGCGGACAGACTGCTAGAGGCGGACGAGCTGCTGCTCAACGGGCAGTACTTGATAGCCTTGCTGAAAATCGTCTTGGAGGTGACTCTCAGCGAGGAGGAGCCAACAGTGCCATGCTTGGCCAGTTGCTTAGGAGCCAAGGCCGATCACCATTCGGTCTTCTCGATGCTGAGCCCCAAACTCCTGGTGGTGCTGCAGCTGCAGCGGGTGTTTTGACCGCTGTTGACGAGGACTCGGACGATGATGAGGAGGCTAAGACGCCTAAGGAGTTCGAGTACTTCACTGACGCCGAGGACGAAGAAGATGAAGAGTAAGAGATGTCCTATGATTTAGTGGAAGAAGAAGGTCAATAGTGCGGAGATGGTTGGATTGTACACTTAGATGGTCACATCAAACGAATAGAGCGGTATTAGGCGAAGGCTGATGTACAATATGCTATGCCTCGGGAGGGATGTATTCAGTTAAGGGAGAATAGAAGTCGGCGGTCCATCGCCAGTGCTATTAATCAGTTTCAACTCAATAAGTAAATGCTTTTACACGCTCGTTCAAGTCAATCTTTCTAGTAATTAACCATGATGCGGCTGGCCGCAGAAAACGTATGTCATGCTCGCAAACCCATTGATAACCCCATTCGCCTGTTCAAACTCGAACCCAAACTCAAAAACTCCTTCTTTGACGCTATTTGTTCTCAATGGTATTGTCTTCACATACTCTCAATCGGTGCCACGCCGTAGCAAGGTTACCACGAATGTTCCATGTGGCCGCGTGACTCTCTGGTTGTGTGTTGTACACCTCATCTGTAGCCTTCACAACAAACGTCGCACAGCGTTTTCCTGACTCTGTTGGCTCGAATGCACTTGATGGTACATCGCCTTGGAACTTCCATCTTCGCCATGCCCAGGCTGCGTGGCCGTAGCAGGGAGATTCTACACCCTCTTTGGTTGAACAGTCGGGGAGGATAGATGCTTGAGTCCATGATTTACCGTTGTCGAGGGAAATATCGACACGGACGATCTCACGACCTCCGCCTGAATATGCATAACCAGTCAATGAAGCTGGTTTCGTGTAAGTATCTGAATCGCCTTTGTTTGTCCATTCGCCAAGTTTGCATGTTGTTATGGCGCTTTGGACGGGCATTTCTTGAATAGCGGGTGCTTTATCCCAATCAACTTGCTTCTGATTTGGTCCAAAGCACTTGTAGTCACGTCGCTGCCATTGAGATGTGCTTTCCTCATCGCTGAGGGTAACGTGATTCAACCACTTGACAGATCGCGCAGCGACATGTCCTGGGACAATTGCTCGTAAAGGAAAGCCATGATCGCGAGGAAGAGCCTGCCCGTTCATTCTATAAGCAAGTATCACATCGCCTTGAGGATCAACGGCTTTTCTGATAGGGATGGATGAGCCGTAAGCTTCGAGACCAGAGAATTGAACATGCTTGACTTCGGATTCTCCAGTGAGACCTGAGCGCAAGTCAAACCCTGCATCTTCCAGAATATCGGAGAGTAAAACACCTTCCCAGCAGGCGTTTGAGATAGCTCCAGCAGTCCATGCGAGACCATTTGTCTTTCGTCCCGATTCCTCATTCATGTGTCGCCGACGGTTTCCAGAACATTGAAGAACGGCTGTGACCTTGTGAGGTTTGAAGCGAGATTTGAGGTCCTCCAATGTATACTCTTTCGTTGTTCCATCAGGGAGTTCTATCGTGAGATTGTGGGCATTTGGGTTCTCGAGTGTTGGAACCCACATATGGTTGCGCACATAGAAAAGTTCATTAGGTGTAAGAAACTCATTCGTCATAGAATGAGCAGGAGTTTCGGCGTTTCTAGGCTTTTGAGTCATTGTGATCAAGTCTGGATGTCGAACTGGATCATCAACAAAGGGATCCTCAATCTCCTTTTCCGACGGACGTCCATTGACCAAATCTTCTGGATCGACGTATCCGATTAGGTACTGATTTAGAATATCATACACATAGTCGCTTTTGTGTATAGCAAAGATATCCCAGTACGCATCAATGGAACCACCCGCAGCGCGAAGAATAACATCGCCACCAGGATGCGCACCTATCCACTCGGTGATATCGTAAACTTTATCACGGTGGATGACCCAAGGGTGATCAGAATGCGCATCATGTTTGCGAACTTCGTTGATGCGATACCGAGGAAGAGAAGGGTCTCTAGGATCGCTGGAACCTTTGATGATGGCATCGCATCGTGTGGGAGCTTGTTGGGCAAAGCTGTAGGCAAGATAAAAGGAGGCTACTCCAGCTAGGAGAATGGCGAAGGAAGTGCTTGGGTCTTTTGGTATCGTCGCAGACTTTGTTGTTGTAGGAGGTTTTGAAGATGTAGATCTTGTAAGTCGGGTCGCGACGAAAGAACGAGATTGTGCCCTCGCGGCAGCTTGTGAGACTGGGGTTGTTGGTAAAGATCGTAGGGGTCGTAGCTGGCTAGCCAGGCGTAATGTCGATCGTGACAACATGGTTGTAGACGAGGTTATCTAGGTTGGTAGGTAGAGTAGAGGACGTGTTACTGCGATGATGAGCAACGAGGCATCACCAACAAACAAATCGCCTTTCGGCAACTCGATGCAATTCAATATGCGTTTATCGTTTTATCGATTATCGTAGAAAGAAGTAGACGTCACTGTGGACTTGATGGATAAATATGACGTCGGGGAATATCTCGGAAGATCAAAATATCTGGGGAACTTGGACTAAAGATGAGATGAGATGAAGAATCTCACTTTATATAACTAAGCCCCAACTAAATATTCATGATAAGCCCCCAGCGGTGAGCAAGGGGAACAATATGAGGATGTACAAGAAATAGAGTACACGTGAGCAACAAGGAAGTCGGTAAACGAGTCAAGGCCAGGTAAATTCTTTAGATGCCGACCGAGAAAAGCCATCATGACTGCTCCTGTACTCAATTTCATGAGGTTCAATTAATTTGGGTCGCCGAATGAACCCCCAATCGCCGACTCATGCCGCTGGAAGTTTACGTCACTTGACACATCATAATACCTATTGATTGGTTGATTCACTAAAAAACGCCCTAATTGGAAGGTAACCCCCCCTGAAAGCCCCCTGTATTCATCTGCAGCCACTATGCAGCGACACATCTGCCGTCGTTGGTCATGGGAAAGTTACTAACCTCGACATTCAAACCCCGATGACCGAGAGATATAGAGAACGCTTCAACACGGCAATCATAGAATCAATTCTCCGATCAATTCTCCGCCTTCTCTATTGTATAATAATGACTGAATCAATTATACGGTGGACGATCAGAATCAACTACCAATAAAAGGCTTGTTTCACCACACGAGAATAACTTCACATTACTGTCCGAGTGCAAAGTTGCACAGATCCACGAATGCCATGTCAATCGCTGCAACTGCCCCTTGTCTGTTGTTGGCCAAGACGGCTTGATATCGACTAGTAAACGCAAACATGCCCAAAACTCACCGTCTTTCATATGTCGGCTTGTGGCATATTCTAAGAGGCACAGTTCAGTTGACTGCTCTTGAAACGAACGCTATGACTCGACCGAGAGCGTAACCAAGTGACATGCCGTGAGAGAAACATTTGGGCCTGTTGACGGTCCCTATCCTTGTTTCGTATGAATGACTTCTCCAATAGGCGACTACGGTATCATTACAGTGATTAGCAAAAAAGAGCTGGGGAAGACCTGACAATGTCATTACCATTACCCTCTACGACGATGCCTTCGCACCTCCAACTCTACTGCAAATTATACCCATCAATCATTGACTAATCAGGTTCTTATCAGCTACAAAAATATAACTGATACCAAAAAACATACAACAGCGGGNNACCTTTGGTCGTATGTACTAGACAATTATTCTTTACAACTTATAAATACACCAAAAGATTGCTTGTCCAGCCCTCGTCTGCCACTTGTTTCAATCACTTTACCTTCCCTACCAGACATATCCTCAAACTGCTCCTGTAAACTGCAAATCTCTCTTTCTAATCCCTCGGAACCAGCTGTCCGCGATGCGTTATCAAACTCAATAAGCGTCACTCCGTTCTCATGAATAAGAAAGTTGTGCTTGTTAATGTCCCCATGCTTGATGCCCAAACAATGTAATATTGACAATGCTTGACGACACAGATCAAAGTCATCCAGCGTACCATATCGAAAATCTGCGAAACGGGCCATGATAAATCTAATGACACGACGTTCTTCTGTCAAGTGATCAAGAATGGTTGGTCCAATCCCTCGACCGTCTATCCACTGGTACGCCTTTGTCTCTGCTTCCAATTGAGGCATCTCTCATGAAAAACGTGCGAATTTTACAACAATTGGCGAACTGAAATGAGAGTGCCCGGCCTCATAAACGCTCGGCCGAAGTTTTCGTCTCATGTTGAGATCCAAATGGTCGATATGAGTGGTGTGCCAAGTACTAGCAATTCCAGGGAGATGTTCCTTTGATACAGAAGAAAAATGAACTGTCCCTGTCACAGGATCACGCGAGATACGACCCGCGTTCCAATCTCCAGTTGGAAATCAAGGAAGTAAAGAGAATAGAGTCGGAGCAAACGCCATGTCATGAGGATCAAAAAGACCTGCATCGATGTGTGAGATATTTGACATGTTTTTTGTCAACGAGGATGCGGAACTCGCTCTCATCATCAGGATCGATGCTTGCTTGGAGCAATTGTAGGTCGAGTGCATGGTCTTCCATCATGAACCGTGGTTATAGAAACAGCGTGTGAAAGTAGAAGAGGGGATGGCATATATTGTTGTAGGTAGGAGTGTCTGTTTGACCTAGAATCCGGGGTAGCTCTCTTTTCTAATTCGATTTTTAGCATTATCAACCGTTGCCCATTTACAAGCTGAGGGAGTTCTTTTGGGATAGTGCATGAATTCTGCAATTTATTACCTTGGAACTATTGCTTTGATCTAACGCAGCTGTTTTGTCATTGATAACACTACTAATAACTAACATGTAGCCAAGCTTAAACGTGATGGGCCACCCTGGACCTCGCTTGATCTTCCAACAAGCCCATTTACCCAACGAGAGACTGCTCAAAAAGCCATGTCCGACACGCACCAAGTACACCAGTACTCCAGTACTCCAAACAAACTTCACCAGCGATTGAGGCTAGTCGCCGCCATCACCTCCATCATCGCAGCCACCATGACCTCGGAAAAGAGAAAGGAAGCGAGAACCAGAACCCGAACTCGAACCTTGATCATGGCTAGCAGGGTTACAGCCGCCATCGGTCTGAGTAGAAGGTCCTGCTTTGTTGTTGTCGGCAATCGAGACATCTTCAAATCTACTGGGCGCGGGCTCTATAGCATCTGGGTCTGGGTCCGGCACAGAATGCTTTTTCGCTCCTGGGCTTGATCCACGAACAGGAGTTGACACAAAGCCTGCATTGCCCCCAACCGATGCAGGCAGGGTCTCGGGAACTTCAAAGACGACAGGAAGAACTCCAATCGAGGGAAGGCCCGTGGGAGTGGGAGTGGGAGTGAGACGGATTGGGTCAATGCTGAGCTCTGTGACTCGGGGGAGACGTCCGAGTTCAGGTTTCTTATCGCTGGACGGTGAGTCAGACTCGGAGACCAGAGGGCGTCTGGGAGGCCGTCCACTACCTAGCCTTTCGATGACTTCCTCGGTATCGTACCTCGGGTTAAGTACAATTTCCGTGTCCTGGTTCTTCTTCTTCTTCTTCTTCAAAATGATCTTGTTTTCCGGCTTGCGGAATAGGTTGGAGAATGTGACCCAAATCCACTCCATGTTGTCTTTGTTAAAAAGCAGACAAGGGAGACTGAGAATAGCAATGATGAACTTGCCACAGCTGTCAGCCTCTTCCCGGAGTTCCCCGGTACGTTTCTTGCTGTAAACATCCTTGAGGACTATGAAGATGCAGAATAAGGCGATGAAGCTCATAATCAACAAAGACAAACATCGATCTTTTCCAGGCTCTAAAGCCTTCTTGGCTGCGATGGTCGCGTTGGCAAGAGCCATGTCCTTCTCGATAAGAGCTCCTGGTGTAGGCGACAGGGCGCTGAGCTGCAGGGCGGAAGCTGAAGATGGGTTCGTGATAGCGGTCTCGAGGACCGATGCTGGCATAGGAGCCATGATGGCCACGGGGACAAAGATGGGTGAAGTCAAAGACTGTGGAAGCTGAAGATGTTGATCACGAGTGTGCAAACAGTAGAAATGAAGGGGGAGAAAGAGGGGGTTCAGGTCTGTTTTTAAATATAATTATCTTGTGGAAAGGTTGTTTGGGTATTCCATAAGGGGATTGGATCTTGAACGCACGAAAGCTTCATGTTTAACGAGAGTTCCGTTGATAGGCTTTGCACGAAAGGTTGTATCAGGGCTGAAGTGCGGGATCACAAGTGCACAGGACATTCCTCCGAGTTTAAGTACCTTAATCTCACATGAACCATTCGGAGAAGCTATGAGGCTTTGTCTACTATGACACGTTGAAAGTCCGTATAACATGCATTTAGGGAGAAGAGACTGGCCTCGAGATATAGTTCTAGGGCTGAACGACGATATGCTTCTAGGGCCACTCATTAACATTTCCCAACAAATAATATGTCGCTAGGTTAATCGATATAGGGCCGACCACGTTTTATACACGCGAGATTTAATAAGATAAAAGTAACTTGTGTCAAAGACTATGTCCATTTGGCTTTCAAACCACAAAGAATTAACTTAGATGGAAGTACATAATGGCGGGTCTCTGCATGCAAGTACACGTAATGGCGTTAGCGGGGTACCTCAGCCATGTCAAACCATCAAACCACCAACTTTTAAACATCACGACATTCACTTGATGGCTATGAGCACGTGTATGAACAATTCGTGATCCATTCACCCAGACCAAAATACACAAAAACAGGTGCAAAACACGGTTCACATAGAAACTTCCACCATGGCTCCATCACTTCTTCTCTTACCTTCTCCTCCCCGTCCACCATCCCCATCTACCCTATCGGCAGCCTATCTCTCACCTTTAACATCCGTTCTTGTCAAACTTAAACAGTCTCCCACTCCTCAAACCCTCACAGTCGGCCTTGCACTTCCTCTTCTCACCGGTCCGTCACTCAACTCAAAGAAAATCTCATGGTCAACTGCACAACCACTACTTGCAGGTCTATACACACTCATATCTGTCATCTGCGCAAAGGAGGATATTCCTGTTGATGTCGGCGCTGGAAGAGGAAGTGTAGATGTGAGAATTGTTCTTATCGACCATGAAAAGGGTCGACGCTATGAACCAGATTTTGATGGTGGCTTTGAGGCGAATTGTACGAGTGTGCTAGACTTGGCTGCGTTTGCGACAAAGGTTCGACCATGGGAAACGGTGTATCACCCGAGTTGTGAAGAAGGCTATGAGCTCCTCAACTCGTTTCTGAAACTGGCGGAGAAGAAGCAGACGTTTACGCAGAGTCAGCTCGCGGCTATCGAGGGTGGAATCAGCTTGACGGTAGAGCCGAGCTTGTCACCAAGAGAACAACAAAAGGGCTTCAACACTGTGTGTTTGGGAGGTACATTTGATCATCTTCACCCGGGTCACAAGTTACTGCTTCATGCAAGCGTTCTTCTTCTCAATATTCCGCCCAAGGATTCTGACAAGACATGCACACTCGTCGTGGGCATATCCAGTGACGAGCTCCTCGTCAAGAAGAAATATGCAGAGGAGCTTCAGCCCTGGGATCAGCGGTCTCAGACTGTTCTCTCGTTCTTGTCAACATTGTTAGAGTATGACACAACGTCTACATCACCCCCGACGCAAACTACTCCCGACGAGACCATCGCCACTCTTCGCGATGGAAAAGTCAAGGTTCGATGCATCGTTCTTCGCGATCCTTTCGGACCACCTATCCACGAAGAACCCGCAGATGCCATTGTAGTTTCCGCCGAAACTCGCAGTGGTGGTAAAGCAATCAACGATCGCAGGGTGGAAAAGGGATGGAAACCGCTTGAAGTATTCGAGATTGATGTTCTGGACGCTGATGAAGTTGGTGATGGAGAAGTAAGCAAGACAGAAGACTTTACGACAAAGATTAGTAGCACGGCGATAAGACAGAAGAGGGCAGAGGCGAAGAGGCTGTAACTTTCCGAAGCTACCTAATAATTTACATGAGTCGTATGGTATGAGGGGATGATTGAGCTAGAAGTGGTCTTGTAAGTGTCAAAATCAAGACGGTTCAAAGTTTATCTTTAGTACGTCAACGACAAAAGAACTTGTTTAATAATCCCTCACAACTTGAACTTGACATGTTAAATATATTTACCAGTATCAATTCTTTGTAAAGAAATGGGTCAAGTTGATTTAGGAACTGCCAGTGCCAGTGCCAGTGCCACTCGAGTGACAGTGACAGCCACATCTCAACAATGGCGACTCCAGTATCAACATCACCCTCTTCTGTATCACCCTCCCCATCAACACCCTCTCTCCTCCGCCGCGTCGCATCTTTCAAAACCAAAAATGATATATCAGAACGTCTCGAGTCCCTTCGGATGAGTGCGTCTCCTCTCCAGTTCTTGTATCTTCACCATCACCAAGGCTGACTTCATAATGCCCTTTCAAGCCGGCGTAAAATCGGCGCGCGAAAGAAGTGTATCAAACCCTTCTTCATCATGGCGAATCCGCTCACAGCCTGCTACGCCACTATCCTCTGTGTTCCCAGTCCCGACTACGCATCGGCAAGGGCTTCCACCGTGGGACAGGGCTCTTGATGCTGTGTTCCACGGGACATTCCCCAAGGGGACTTTTGAAACGGCGCTTATTTCTTTTTACGAGAATCATGATCGAAAGAAACTGACTTCTGGTTACTTTCGTCTTCCTGATTCTGTGCGGTATCGAATTTGTCAGTATCTGTTACCGCCTGGAGATAAACCGGTGCGCCTGAACAAACAAAACTTGAACAACGATGTTTGGCGTAAACAAGACTTTGAGTCGCCCAACTCAACACTGTATCAACTTTCCTCGTACTTTTTAGTATCTTTCGATTTTCGCGCCGATGTTCTCGTCACATTTCTACAACGATTCAGCCTTCACGCTGTCTTTTCACCGTTCACAGGACCAAAATTAAGTCCTCTTGCGACAACATGGCTCAACAACTATGGAATGTACGCAAAGCACATTGTTATAGAACTGGACATGTCACGTCTTGGCTGTGGCCCTGGCCCCGACGCCGTAGGGTTGTCTCCCAACGTCGAGAAGATGGAGGCGCTGGTTCAAGGCTTCGTCAACGCACAACTCAAGCGCAGCGATAAATATCCCATGGAGAGCCTAATTCTCTTATGCCGGCGCTTTTACGGAAAGAGACCTCCAAGAACTAGCGCCGGGCGGTCCGGCGCAAGCAGTCGACCAAGTAGTCGCCCAGGCAGTCGATCAGCTTCACGAAGCGCCAAAACACCAGAACCCTACAGTCCAACAGTGCCAGTCCTCCGAAGATACGACACCGAACCGGACCCTACGGTCTTGCGAAGTCCAATCGTACCCGAAATCCTCAGCCCAACGTTCCCACCAGTGGAAGAGTACTGTCCCGATTCCTATCTCCGTTTCTGTAACAACATCCTCCGCCTCAAGGGCCGCATCGATTCTATCCGCATGTGCGGCTTCAGCGAAGAGTACACATTGCGATTCCTCGGAACACTCTTCCCCAAAATTGTTGACGAAAAGATGGTTGCATTTCGCGTCACGCCATCGACGATATGGCCAAAACTACGCGGCCAGAAGTCTTACATTGATATGGGAGATGGGAACTACTGCCTAGATGAACACGAAACCTCCGCCTCCAACGACGTACCTCCTGCCTTGCGAAAATGGGAGGGCTGCGTACAACTTCCGTTTCCTCAGGTTGACGAGAACGGGGAGTTGAATCTGCCAAATATCGTGGGCGATCTACAACAAGTGAGACACGGGATGGCGAGGAGTGTCACGAGCTTATCGGAACGTACTGAAGATTTACGCAAGGAGAGTACGAAGGGAAGTGAGAATTCGGAGAAGAAAAGACTTGCGTGGTTCAAGAGCAACTACGGCAAGGGGAAGCTCAAGAAGAAGAAGAAGAGAGTCTTGAGCAGAGACGCTGCTATTACATATTGATCTGGCAGATATAGCCAAGGAGATTTGGGAATGGGGACATAATATGTACTATTGATTAGGCCGTACACAGCAGGCCGTACAGACTCATAAGGTCATGAAGGCACAGACTTTGTGCCATCTAAGTAACTAGAATTCTAAATAGACTCCCCCCATCTTCTAAGTCTCGACCGGGTATCTTCATTCATTGCTTTTGTAAAGACTGTCACAAGTTAGCAGCATACCCTAAAGCTCAAACATCAAATGTTTCGGGAATGTAACTTACGATCGCAAACTTGCTTCTCGCTCTAATCTTACCTCCAAACAAGACCAAAATCCATGGAATAAGCGTGAGAGCAGAAGCAATACCACCTAAAACACAACCGGCGTTTCTCAAACCAAGATTGTCAAACATGAATCCCGTTATCACAGGGAATATTCCGCCAAGCACATTACGACAGAAACTCTGTGCTGCAAGGGCTGATGAGGCGTACATGTGATACGTATCAGCCAGGTAGTTGAACGTAGCGAGGTAGACCGAATAAATTCCCCAGTTCGCGAAGCCAATACCGATGGCTTGGGTATAATGACTTGTGCTTATCGGACTCAGAAACGCAACGAATAATCCAGCGGGGAGAAGAAGTGCTGTTAGACAGGCAAAGTAAAGTCGTGCCTCGGGTGAATCAACAGGGAAATGCTTCCTCATGAATCGCCAGAAAGGAGGAACTGCTTTCTCATTCATGTGTCCCGCCCAAAGAGGATGTTTCATCAAATTCTCTTGAAGAATTCCCACCACGGTCGCAACAATAGCCGACGCCATCATCGCAATGTAGATTCGCATCGACATGTTGAAGTTATCCGAGTAGAGATATGGTACGATGGCGAAGGATAGGTAGAGAACAGCCCAGGAGAACGCAGCCCAGAGCGAGAATGAAAAGACGACTGGCTCTGTGAAGAGGAGGAAGAAGGGTCGCTTAATCGAGGTGGCGATCATTTGACGAAGAGGAGGTCGTTGTTCATCTGCTTCAACAAGCCATCGAACTCTTTCTAGTCGGGTTTGTCCGTTGTATTCGAGCATCTTCTCATGTCCGGGCATGGTCTCTTCGCTTGACGATGAACTGTCACTCGAGACATCCTGAGAATCAGTAACCCATACTCCATAAACACCTGCATCTTCCAACTCTTGGTACCACTGATTCAACTTCTTAGCCTTTCGCGATAGTAAAACAGATCCTCGCGTTTCCTTGAAGAGAATCAAAATGGCGACCAACAACAACCCATCCAGGATGATTTGATGCCAGAACGACCATTTCCAAGCCAACGTATCATCATCTAGAGCGTTGATGAAAGCAGCCGACACCAATGGCCCAAGGCCAGTTCCAAATAGCACAGCGCCACTGAATAGAGCCATGGGGGTATTTCTATCCTCCTTCTCCCACAGATCAGCGATGACTCCGCCAACAACTGAACTGAAGACAGAGCCACCAACGCCAACAAAGAATCGGGCGATCAACATGCCAGCCAAGTTAGGCATAACAGAACAGACAGCTTGAAAGATGACAAACACAACACCAGCAAAGATAAACACAGGGCGTCGACCCCATATTTCGGAAATGGGAGCAAGGGCCATCGGGGCAATTGCGAAACCCGCACAGAACGTCGTAATGCCAACGAGAGTAGCTGTATGACTTGCTCCGATATCCCTAGCCATTGCTCTCGAGGGCGGTGAGTAGGTGCCAGCAGTGTACGCCGTCAGCATAGTAGCTATGCACGAGAGCCCGAGGAAGACATCCTTCTTTGCTCGAGGGAACTTGAAGGGTGAAGCGTAGGGTTGAAGATCTGGACACTGTGGAAGATTCTGTGTAATAGATGGATCTGGTGAAGGTGGTGTTGGAAGGGGAGTGTCGAGTGTTAGATATAGATAGGATATAGGATCTTGACTACCAAGTTTGGGTTGTGTTGTTGAAGGGGGGGATGTGCTAGGCCCTCTCTCAAGGTCCTGAGGCACAGTCTGAACAGTATCAGACTCGTTCATATCGAAAAGTCGCTATGTTCACAAGATTCGTACAGCAATAGTTATCGTGGCGAGGTTGTCAAGGTCTCACATGTAGGTAGATCAAGAACACAGCGATGACAAGAAGAAAAAGAACAGAGAGAGTCGGGAAACATAAAGGACAAAAGGGCGGATTGGGATTACGAGCAGGAAGGAAAACAACAGCAGCGGCCGTCTTGTATCCGGGGGCCACAAACCCGGGATTATCAAGGACTTGAGCTTTGGGACTGGGGGAATGAGGGTCAAAAGGCGGGATCTCAACGGGAATAAATACAGGCCTTGGCGCAGTATCCGCTGGTCCCTTGTATCCCCACGCCTTTTGTGTGGTCTTTATTGTGTGTGACTCGGCCACAAGGAAGAAGGAAACGCTAACGGGGAATACATTCTCTCCGAAAGTGTATCAAGAGGGAACAAACAATCTCATTTGCGGCGCGGCACATGGAAGTATGACAGGGAGGTAGGTCAGCCAGCGTAAGAGGAGAGAGAGGTGGAGGAGGAGGAGGGGGACTTATAACTGGAGATGGTAAGTGATCTCCCCAGAGAGTAGGGTTGTGAATTATGACAGATTACAGATCCTTACTGCCCCATGAGTATAGATAGGTTCGTTGTAAAGGCCAAGTCAATTCTCTCTATCCATCCTCCGGTCAATGCACCTCTCTGTCCGGTATTCTCGCCGCAGTATTCCGTAGTTACAGTAGCACCGCCAAGGCATCGGGAATAAGATGGAGGTGAAGTAAACTAAACGCTAAACAAACTAGCCCAAGCCAAAAGCCCTGAACTTCAACGTCACCAATTCTTCACTTCCCATTTGTGAGATGCCGAAAGAGCGGCAGCCACTTGATTAGGAAAGCCACGCTCGGATGGGAAGAGCCGAGATGTCAAAGCGATTGGCCATATACCCGAGGAACAAAGGTCCAGACCTTTTGAGGAGATGCACTAGAAGAGAGAGAGATAGAAGTTTTAATATTTCCGACTATCTCCGGCCATCTCATTTGCAGATCCGAGATTTACTCCTCCCGCGCCCCGCTGCGTAAAAGTCGATGATGCACACGTGTACCTTTTATCTTACTGGTCAGGAAAATGATCCTGCGCTGCCAGGCCTGCGTTGAAGGGTACCGCTAATCTGTCAATATCTGTGAACTGATGCAAGTTGAGATATTTACATTTTTTGTGACAACACGTGAACAGTCATGTGATCGGATCTCGCCGATTTCCTTGACATTACTTATTAGCTCAGCCTTTAAGATCATTTTCATGATTCAAGTTAATTGTGCGCCCGAGCCGAGGACGAATAAAGAACTGGTCCAAAGGTTGGGATTGTTCTCTCGATGTTCTATCCGTGGTGCAGCAGGGGAACGGAAGCTTAATTTAATTGCGGGCTGACCTGGAGGCTGGAACAGATAGCTCCGGAGACAGATGAGGCTCCGATCTAATCCATCCCGAGGAACAACACCAATTGACAATATCCATGAATCCTTAGCATCGTTGCCCCTTTTCTATAGTTCTCCTTTCATACCGGGCCGAATCCTATTAGTTACATCCTACCCAACTCTCAGTCCCTCAATCAACATCATCCGCGTTTGTCTGCCCATTCTCCTTCTCCCCAATCTTCGGTCCCAATTGCTCAGTCGCTTCCTTAAGCGCCCCATCCCCATCAAACACCCCCTCATCAACCTTGACTTCCCCAGGCAACTTGAAAGAATCCTCCGCCCCCTCCTTCAAAGACCCATCTTCGTTCACATAATCCTTGTGATAAAGCGCAAATAGAATAACGAGGTAAGGCTCCTCCGTTTCCTTGTTGCGCAAGACATATCTGAGTTGATGTGAGCGTTTCGGGCCGGGCCTGTAACGAGTTGTAAACGAAAAGGCATGACATGGTGGTTGTGCGACGAAAGGTACCGATGCTATGGATTGGGGGTGTTTGCTTACCTGAGACCTTGACCATCCCAGTACTTCATGATGGGAAGTTGAAAACCGGGTAGGTTTAATGCGAGATCGGAAAAGTTGAGGTATGGGTTGAAGAAGTCGAGGCCATATGTCTGGTCGTACTCAAACACCCACTTCTCTTTGCTATCAGCTCTTAGAGCCCACTTCATTCGCGCTTTGCTGGAAAGAGGAGCGCCGACTTCCTCACGAGCCTCGAGACCATCTTCATCACCACCTTCTTCGAACCAAAGACCGCCCTTTTCTTCATCAAACTCGCCTTTACCCACATGGATAGTGTTGAAGGAACTCAAGGCCGGACCATACAAGAAGGGCTTGTCAGCGTATGCATCACCATCGAGACCAGGATCAATCCACCAGCGAACTATGCTCATAGCGGTATTGAAGCCCGGTGGTAAACGATCTCGAATAGGATGATCAAAGTCATTGCCAAACTGTAGGTCTGTAGCCTTGATACCAGGACTGTCATCATTGGCGGGCTTCTTTGGTGTGAACCGAAATGAGATGCTGTATTGGTCCCTGTTGTAAGCGTGAGGCTCAGTCGAGAAGTAAGGAGACGTTGTCGGTGAGTTTCGAGGAAGACCTTTGTAATCGCTCACACGAACGTTGAGTTCAATATCAGCGCGATCGCTCTTGATGATGACGGGCTTGGCAGTGTTGACCGGAACCTCAACTTGTTGACTCGTATCGTAATCAGCACCAGCTGTAATACGAAGGATATAATTCTCCGCCATTTTGTCGGTCTATAGTGTATTTCTTTTGTCTTTGTCTATCCTCAGAACACTTGCTCTATGATACACTAATGTGACAATAACTTTGAATGACGTAACCAAACTGTCGTTGTTCAAGATGGTGTTGCAGTGAAGAATCAGGACCAAAGAAATTAAGGAAAAAGTCAAAATACAACGCGACAGTTAAGTTTTATTCACCTCCTCGATAGTGGCGTTGATAATGGCCTATAAAGTATGACGTGAGGGTTTTTTTCACCTCTTATGCTACGTTTTTGAGTCTCCATCATTGGGCATACTCCAACCACGCCAGCCTAAAGCAGCTCCGCCATTGATCGTTTCTAGAAAGCATCACACCGTCAAATATGTTATATCTGTGTCTAGAGTCTCAAAAACGCACATCTACAGTTTCACAGGTTTAGCGTGATCAATCGTAAAACCTCATGTGCACCTCAGAGGAACCATAGTGCACGCCCCAGGTCATACACAGCCAACTCACTGCTCTTGAAAGCGGCTCTCAACGCTTTAGTGAAAGATTCCATAGCTTTTAACAGTTTTAAAGCTCAAAATGAGTCTCATCAGCTGTCTCGTTGTCTGAGGTGCTGTGAGTTTGGCAGTTAGGAATTGGATGCCTGAATATTTGCCTCAGGCATAAAGGTGGACTTCTGCCTGCTGTCTCCCATCCCCACAGATTTCCCCGTCTTCTCTCGCTTTTAAGTCAAGCCTCAACACCAAAGGTTCAAGACCGTCGACAAGAGATACTGTAACCCAATACACCACATTGTTTGGTATCATTCGAACCATTACGTTCGCACATTGCGTTCATCAGTCTATGTTGAACTGAATGGAGGCGAATTGTCTTGATCATTCCTCCAAACTCGTGACACTCAACTTGTACCTTCGCTCAATGTGCTGAGGACAAGATGCAACATGACTTGATGAATCGTATTTACAATCTCATTGTACAAACTAACTCTATTATAGATAAGAAATAATACCATGTGCCAATCGCTCTTCAGAAGTCCCTCATTTCACCAGAGTCAGTACCCAAAAACGCCAGTTACAACGCCAATATCATCACTCCCATTTTGAAGTCATCACTACAGCACTCTTCTTATGGCTACACTCTCTGAGCATCATCTGAAGTTGCTTCTCGGTTCAGGGAAATGTGTGCCAGCGCATTTATCACTGCTTTCATCAGCAACCGGGCAATCAAGGAGGCCTCTCAGCCTCGTCTGCATCAACATACTCTCCATGTCCATCTTGGATCGTGAAACGAAGTAGAAATCTTCGTTGATCTTATCCTGTTCATGACCTCCGGTGTGGTGACATGGGCAAAACTCAAAGTCTGTCGACAATGGAGGAAGCTCAGGCGTGGAAAGCCTAGTGTCATTGGGGGTCTCTGGACACCAGTCCCCTGAGGGAACATCTCGTTCAATGTGGTACAGCTCCAATTCCATGTTGCGAGGCTCCGAGGCTGCCGAGTGGCACCAGGAACCCGTATGGGCAAGCCCATCAGATGAGAAATATGATGGTTGTGTGTATTCATGTGGGGGATCAACGATGTTCTCAGGTGAAACCCGATGACGCTTGCGGGGCAAAGCCTGGTAGATATCATAGTCCAGCTCTGCACCAGAGCGAGGTTTCTGATCTCTGTATGAGTGTAGATCCATTTCTGACAGCTGATACGAGTCAGATGATCGTGGCACCCGGCTACGCAGTCGAGCGTCAGCATCTCTAACTCTCTCAACGCCACGAGGGATGTCTGCCAAGTGGTGATATCTGGGGCTGCCCCTCCTATCAATGGACTCTTCTTGTTTTCCGTGCCTCATTGATGGGCGTTGTCTCTGGCTGGTCTGGTGATGGGATGATGCCCTGACATGGCTGTAAGGCCGTGTAAACTCAGGACCGGGAGATGGTGAGAATTGCAGGTAGAAGGGAGGATAAGAAGTCATCTTATCACTACAGAAGTATAAATGGAAGTATGTTGTTTGTGAAAGTGTGGTGGAATATCTAGGAGTCAAGTGACGGCGACAGCAAGGTGGGAGAGGAACGTATGGGAGAGTGTCCAAATTGGACTTAAAGGGGTCTGGGGTGCTATCAAGTGATG
>JAALXK010000015.1:0-59879 GCA_012977745.1 Fusarium anguioides
CGGATCCTGACAGGGCGAAACGGGAATTTTCTAGCAAGCCACGGTTCCTAAAGAAGAACACATTGTTTGAGTGTTGCGGTTGCTGGGCGGGATGACCGTCGAAAATCGGCCAGTGGCGGCGGAATCGCGCGGCATCGTGATGGCCTGGATGGTCTTTACTGATGGTGGGAGGGGCAGTTGGGGAAAAAAGGGAAAAACGCCAGCCACCAGAGAGGAGAAAGGGAAAAGGGAGGGAGGGTCAAGACTAGGGGGTGTCAGAGAGTGAGTAACAATAATACACAAAGCCTGAAAATGGACGGGTGAGAAAAATGAAGCCCACGATGCAAAATGAGACGCTGCCACGCACTCAGTCGAATCGTGTAATTGGGGTCCTGTCACCACCTTGACTCGTGGGGGACAGACTCATCCCCAGGCAACGCGACGCCCCGTCTCCAAAGCTTATACTGCACGTCTTGTCTTGACAGGGATAGTCTGAGGAACAAAGGGCTAACAACAGCTGCGTTTCGATAAAGAAAAAGTCAGAATGACTAGAAAATGGAGTCGAAGTTGGGGATCACGACCAAGCTAGTCCAAACTCCAGGTTCGAGAACCGGGCACAGATGTGGAAACGGTTAGATGAAGACTTGACCCCAGCATTTGCTATCACCAGGCCTTATTGCCTCTTGATGCGCCAGGTCGAAACAGGAATTCCTCATGTAATGGAATTCTTCTCCCCTCCAGGGCACTTGACTCTGGAACATCGTCCGGCATTCCCACGATGTTCGCTTAGTCTTCCGTACCGCCGTACCATATTAGGTATTGGGGACGGAAAGGCGGCAGCTGAAGCAAGCTCTCTTTTTCTGACCGCCGGTTTACGGCATGAGATTCAGAGACAGACCATCGGCTACTTGTCCGGAGAGGTGCGATGGAAATGGAGGACGAGGTGTATCAAGTTTCTTACAAAAAATCCATCCGGATACACCTTTATTTTTCGGTAATCCAAATCCGTAGAGGTTCACGTCGTGAATATCGACGCATTGAACAAAGGCGAAAACGTGGGGAATCATGAAGTCATGCAACTCCATCTTCTTCCCCAGTTTGTGGGAGTTCTCCGTCATTATCAAGAACTTAATCCAAGGCATCAGGAATTAGACCGGGCAAGTGACGTGCCAGATCTCGATATCTGTATTTTGTTGCCAATTATGAAGAAGTGGAAGGAATATTCACTCCGGCCTGGCCTGGTGTAGCCTGGCTCAAGCTGATGGTGGGAGGAGGTGAGGCTCTTGGAAGACGGGCCGGCTCACACCAGAAATTGCTAGAACCATGGTCCATGCGATGAGTGCAGTGCATAGAAAACATGGAATAAATGGAACACATACGAGATGGATGGATGGATGGATGGATGGCTGGCTGGTTGGAGGTGCCTTGCAGTCTCGTTCCTGATATGCAGACAATCACAATTCCTCAACTACCATGCAAGTTTAATGCCTCGTAAACCGATCATGCCGGCCGCGAATCTCCGACAACTAACCCTCTGGCCACCATCGTGACTTTTGCAGCGGTGTCTACCGAAACAATCATCTCCGTGAAGATGCTTCACAACCTCAGATGACCCAGTTGGAATTAAACTATTCACTCCCTACTATCTTGTCTGGATAATTTTGATTGAATATTTTGATGTGGTAATATAGAGATTCACAATTCATGCCAAGAACTAGCGTCCTACCTTAAACCAAAAGCTAATCAAGCTAGAAATCAAGCAAAAAGTCATCTCTCGCTTGATTCCGACCATCGGATGTTTTATTATTAGTTTCTGGGCTGTTGGAGATGGTCACACCCGCTCGCGATCCCGAGTCAAACTGCAGCCAACAATGCGCAGATGGGTACGCACAGGCAGGAACGGGATCTGTTGGAGAAGTCAATGAAGGCAAGAAAAAGAAAAAGGACCCCTTCGGCACTGAGGAGACTGTGGCCGTCCCCACCATCGGCGCTAGTCATGCACGATTTGTCGAACCCCGGTCGAGTGGTTTAGAACTTCAGAAGCCTTTTCTTAACCCCCACTTCTATTTTTTTCTTTCTCGCCCTGTGTAAGTGAGAGACTCAGTCAGGTACCGGTACCGCGATGGAGCTCATCGTGGATATCTTTGAGGTAAGAAGAGAGGGTCTTCTGTTTGATTCAACTCTTCAAACACGGTCTGGGTGTGTTTTGGGATAGTGGACAGTCACAGTAAAGGTTAGACTTCCGAGGACACGTCGGACCTGGAAATGGAAGCATCGTGACAATAAGTGCAGTGCCAGCATAATCCCCATGTTTGATATTCGAAGCATTGGAGGTTAAAAAAAAAGTTGTCTGGTGATCAACAATCCGTGCTCCCTCGCATCTTGACTTACTCCAATTCTGAAGCCCTTGTTGATGGCTTCTCCAACTGATCACCCCAAAGACTCTTTAGAAGAAGAAAAGACTTTTCTCCAACCTTTCCTGATCGCCGAAATACCTAGCTAAAATCGTGGCTTATGAGGTGCTTTCCCTCCCATCCATCTAACTCTTCTCCCGCTCACACATTCTTCCAAAGTTTGGTTCATACATACGTATCCCAACTCCCGTTGGTGTTATATCCCAGCTCGCAGAATTTTTAATACAACATTGCGACGCCATTCCCTATTGTCAAATGCGTGATATTACAACCCATTGCTGTCACTATTCTGCTCATTCTAGAAATGTAAACGAGATGCACTTCTCATCACCAAATTACTCTCAAGTCGAGACCACGATCTAGCAACCATTGCAGACTCTTGAGACCCAGCAACAAGAGCACGCGCTCCCTAGGCCCACCAATTTACAGCACGCACACCCCTAGCACTCAACGCCCCTACCCCTGTAAGCACCTCAGCATCCTAGACAGGGCAAGCTCGAGCACGAACCAAAGTAACGGGTACGGTGCCGCCGCACCTCGTTTTCTGATTTTATATAGAAATAGTATATATATCACTCCGGCCTGGCCCTCCCATCATATCGCCAAACACTCATATCAGTATTCATTCTGCCCCTTCGCACATATTACTATGTCCAACAACGTCGCGGATAACGGACCTCGGTCTCACAGACCTCGTCCTGCCAAGTCTGGCATCGAAATCAAGCTTGACCAGCACTGGAGCTCAAAGTCGTACACTTCTGGCTCCAAGGTCACAGGAAACGTCATCATCAAGACCCAGCGGGATGTTCCTTACGATGGCTTTGATATCTTCTTCCTTGGCACTGCCTACACTCGTGTTGACTTTGTCAGCCAATACTCCAGCGCCAACTACGCTTCTCGTCCCTTCATGAAGCTCCGCATGCCCCTCAACCCAACAGATTTCCCCAGCTCTCGTGTCTTCGAGGCTGGCCGCACATATACCATCCCCTTTAACTTTGTTGTTCCCCACCAGCTCACTCTCAGCGCATGCAACCACCCCGTTGAGCATGCTGGTATCAGGGACCATCACCTTCAGCTTCCCCCTACCATGGGATTCTGGGAGCGCAACGACCAGTCCCCCGACATGGCCCATATCGAGTATGGCATCCGTGCCGTAGCCACCAAGGACACTCCTGAAGAGGGTCGTACCTTGCCTCTTGACAGCTTCCACATGGTCAAGGTTCTTCCTGCGACACCTGAGGATGCCCCTCTTGATATCTGCTCCAAGGATGAGCGCTACTGTCTCTCAAAGACCAAGCCTATCCGCAAGAACCTTTTCTCCACCAAGTCTGGTGAGCTTACAACTACGGCTTCTCAGCCCAGTGCGATCATGCTCTCTGGAAACTTCCTCAACGCCAGCGGTACCAACTTGAAGATCAACTTTGAGTTCAACTCGACCTCCAAGGATGTTACACCCCCCAAGATCAACTCTGTCAGCGCTAAGCTTCACGCAACAACCTTCTTCAGCAGCGCCCCCATGGCACAGCTTCCTAACTTGGGCTCTCGCATCAAGCACCAGAGTACCCCCTCGCTCACTTACTCTACCACCACGTCCGTCCCCATGCGACCTGATACCCAACTCACTTGGGAGAACGAGGCTCCTGCTTCCCGGCGGGATTCCGGTTACGACAGTGCTTTCTGGAATGAGGGAGAGACTTCCGAGTCCGATGATGCCCAGCGCACCAAGAAGGCCAACAAATATAACGTTCGCCGTTACGCCACTCTCGACATCCCCTTTAACTTGCCTACCAGTGGCAACAAGCTCTTCCTCCCAACCTTCCACTCGTGCCTGAGTTCGCGAGCTTATATCGTTTACCTCACACTATCTGTGGGCCCTATGAACACCAACATCAACCTCAGCATTCCCGTTCAGGTCGCTGTTGAGAACACCTATGACGAAGTCGACGACGAGGAGCTTCCTTCTTTCGATGCTGCTATTGCTGAGGCTGACGTCGATCTTCATCTGCAGCCCCGCCTGATGCAGATCCCTGATGCTCAATTCCGGGGCAACAGCATTCTTCCTGGCTATGAAGATATGCGAATGCGCGCCCAAGTGGCAGTTGCTTAATTTACAATACTACAACCGACTTAATGGATATTAATGGAGGAGGATCTGTTTCAAAAAGTTCTTATGATACCACGTTTCCAAAAAGAAAGAGGAGGATAGGAAACCTTATGACATCTTGTTTATTGCATTATTCAGCGAGGAGTTTTCGAGATTTTTCAAAAACGAGTCGATTTGTCAAGAATGGTTCTTGACTATGTTTGGAGTTTCGAGGAAGTTGCATACACACGCATTATACAGGGGGGGCATTATTGGGATTACATAAAAACGGAATCAGGCACAGCATTCCGAAGCGAGTTTTACTATGTTAGATACGTGGGAACACCACATGATCCTTTTTGTTCTAGAAGAATATGATAATCTTCCAACATTTCTTGTTTCTCCATGTGATGCAACTTGATCTGATGTTTAAACACGCTGTGTTATACCTGACTCTGGGGGTATGAACAATGATAATTTTGTTACGTATTACAATATGGGACAACACCATGGTCGACTCACCAACGGGTCTCAAAAAGGAACGTTTCGGAATTGCCGTCGGGTGATGAGCCACGTGGATGTGGCTGACCGAAATCGCTGTGCTGTGGAATCATTGTTGCGTTACATCCAGAGCTGAAATCCTTTCCCATGTTATTGCCGTGATAATCTCATGATCTTCGGCCTTGCAGTATACAGACACGGGCGCCGCTTTGATTGGCTGAAAGACAAGGCGGGATCGTGCATACGGGATGAACCGGGAGAATACTATTGGTGGGCTTTTGGGTTCGGTCAGTGAGGCATTATTGAGGGCAGGGTTCCAACTATAGAGATGTTTGGGAAGTGAGAACAAACATTTAACAGGGCTGGGAATTGATTAATACTGCTGTTGCTGTTGGGACACCAGGAGTTGGTCCAAGTTAACAAATGGATAAAGCGAGCATGGCCATGGTATACAGAGCCTTCACTCGTAAACGATATCAGAACCCTGTTCATAAAGTCTGTACTCCGCAGAGGCATATTACGAAATATATTTGCAATACTTCGGCTGATCTCATGAACCTGATGTATTGATATGGAAGCACGGTAAGCTAGATATGGTCGTTCCTCTTATTAGTGTTATGATCGATCCTGAACGCACCGCAGATTTAGTTCTTAATAAGCTATTTGGTGGCTACGGGATTGCTGCTGGTGTTATCTATCTCAAAGGAATACGCTTGAAGTCTAGTATTTGGCTCTATTGCGATGAAGCCTGTGATGCACTTGCATGTATGAGTGTGGTTCTTGATTAGTTCATGTTTGGCTAGTGTCGACTTTGTTTCTTGTCTGTCACGCAAATAGTCAAGACCTCCAAAGACCGGGTATCGTCTGCAGTGACTAGTGCTTTCAACAATATAATCGATCGCTCAAAGACAACAAAGACAGTCTATCCATGGGCTTGATCCACTGAAGTCTACCATGACAGAAAGCGTCTAATCACCCAATGACGCCTCGTATTTAAGATGATCACCTTGTCCATGCAGGAGATGCGTCAGCTTAGACTGAAGTACCACCACTAAAGAGCAAACATCTTCGAACGCGAAGACCGAGGCTATTGTTCTGGAAGCCAACGTCGTACTGCCGGCTGTAAAAGTTCCAGCTGCAAAAGCGGTGTCGAAAAGTCAATGGGCGACAAACCGATCGCAGACCCGGAGAACAAAGAGTGCATAGAAACGTGATTTGGAGCTTATGCGGTTTGCAGAGGCTAGTATCTGAATCTAAGGCCTGTGGTATTTAACTTTTTTATTTGTTGTGATATATAGTATTGATCATTTGTAGAGCCTACAAGTTTTACAGTACTCTGTCAGCTTGGTCCCTGCTTGGAGGCTTGACATTGTTCAGCGTTTTGGTGGCGCTGCCAAGATTTGATACTGTTGTGTTGGTAATTCGACTGTAATCAAGAGCAAAGGTGAGTTTTGTCTATGGCTCTCTAACTCTTGAATCGGTTACAATACGTTTATTAAATTTTCTCGTCAAGTACAAGATATTATTGGCTAAATATCCATCAATAAATTCAGAATAGTTTCTGATATTCTGGAAAGAAATAAGCACAACGATCGGAACCAATTGTCCAAGTACAGTGTGCATTAGCTCCTCCTGTCATGTCAAAGTCAAGGCGCCAACCGCCAACAACGCGAACAATACAACGTTAGTTCCGAGCCTCATTCCCAAAGCCAATGGATGTTTGCATTTTACTCAACCAAACTTTCAGCCTTTTTTATACTGGAAAAAACTGCAGATCAAACCCAGATAATTAACAAACAAATTTTTAGTGAAGAGGATTATATGGCTGGAACAATATTAAACATGGGTATTGTGCCTGCCCCGGAAATAAGGACAATACTAAAGCTAGTAGGGAAGGAGAAAAAACCTCGGTGTGGGGTGTTTGTCATCTCATTGTGCCTTTTGAGTGACATATGTCAAAGGTGAAGCTCTTGAGTGCTGCTTGGCTCATATGAGATTGACATATAAGATATATAAATGAGAGCTGTTGGCTCTTGAAGATAATACAGTCGGACGGCCAACCTCATTCACCTCAAGCTCAACATTAGTCTCTGTCTCCGTTGCATCTCAGGATCTCACCTCATTACATATCGTACCATGGACGCTCAGGAATTCCGCGAGGCCGCCAGGGCTGCCATTGATGAGAGTAAGTAGAACTCATAGTCCCAGTCATGAAAACTCCCATGAACTACAGAAGTCATAATGTCCGCCTTTTCAAACCCAACCCCTCCCCCGCACAACACCAAAAACCAATCACCACCCCAGGGCCACCACTTCGCAGTTACAACCTCACTAACACTCGTCAGTAACTCAATACACTGAAAATGTTGCCCAGCACCGTGTTGTATCAAACGTCAAACCAGGCTATCTCCGTCCTCTCCTTCCCTCCCACCCCCCAACCGGCCCAGAGCCATGGTCTGCTATACACGATGACATCCAGACAAAGATTTTCCCCGGCATAACCCACTGGAGCAGCCCTCGCTTCATGGCTTTCTTCCCTTGCTCCAGCAGTTATCCCGCAGCTCTGGCAGAGATGTACTCCAACTGCTTTAATGGCGCACACTTTAACTGGATCTGCAGTCCCGCTGTTACTGAGCTTGAGACTGTGGTTATGGATTGGCTTGCGCAGGCCCTAGGTCTGCCCGAGTGTTACCTCAGTGGAGGGTCTACACATGGCGGTGGTGTTATTCACGGAAGTGCTAGTGAGAGCATTCTCACTAACATGTGCGCTGCGAGAGATAAGTATCTCGCCGCTGTGACGGCTCACCTCCCCGATAATACTGAGGAGAAGGAAGATGCTCTTTGGCATCATCGCAGCAAGCTCGTGGCTCTTGGAAGCTCGGGCACGCACTCGAGCACCAAAAAGGCCGCCCAGGTCCTTGGTGTCCGCTTCACCACCGTTCCCGTCTTTGAGGCCGATGGTTTCGCTCTCAAGGGCAAGGCTCTCGCTGTTACGATCGAGAACTTGCGTGCTCGTGGGCTTGAGCCATTCTTCTTGACTGCTACACTTGGAACCACCGATGTCTGTGCCGTGGATGACTTCGAGGGTATTGTCCAAGCTCTCAAACCAACCTTCGATACACCCCAGGATATTTGGGTTCACGTCGATGCTGCCTATGCTGGCTCAGCACTCATTCTTGAGGAGAACCAGCACCTAGCCAAGGCCTTTTCATCATTCCATTCCTTCAGCTTCAACCCGCACAAGTGGTTTCTTACTACATTCGACTGTACTGCTGTCTGGGTCCGCCGTCGAGCTTGGCTCATCCAAGCCCTGAGCATCAAACCTCCTTATCTGCGCAACCAGTTCAGCGATGACGAGCTTGTAACCGACTACCGCGACTGGCAGATCCCTCTTGGCCGACGTTTTCGCTCTCTAAAGCTGTGGTTCGTCATGAGAAGCTATGGTATCAGTGGTCTTCAGAAACATATCCGCAGTGGTGTTGAGCTTGGCGAGAGTCTGGAAGCCAAGATTGATTCCCGTCGAGATATCTTCTCAATCTTTACACCGGCACGATTCGGTCTCATTACAATCCGTGTCAATGGCGAATCCGAACAGGAGATTAACGACCGCACTGAGGCGGTGTATGAGGCTATCAACGCGGCTGGTGAGTTCTATCTCACTGCCACTGTTGTCAATGATAAATTTGCTATTCGTGTGTGCACCGGTGTGACCAAGGTGGAGGAGGAGCATGTCCAGCGTATCTTCGAGGTTTTAGTTGAGACGGCTGAGGCTGAGATTGCTAGAAAGATGTGAGGAAATGGAGTGGAATGCTATGATGAATGAATTACATGTCCAAGAATCAGAATTGAGTCACCAATATGCGTATGCTACACGGTTCAATGGGGGTTGTGAAATCTGGTCCCCATGCAGAACAACTATTCTTCATGCAAGTGAGGCGAGCAATATGAATTATGATAAAACGACCTGAAGCCTGGGATTTCATTTCTCAGGATCACTCAAATCATCGTATGATCTTGGGCTTTGTTCCAACCTTGCCTTGAATCTTGGGATGTAATGGCAATATCTTAATGCAACCGATTTATATGCCCCTATGCTTATTTCCTAGTATCCCCGTTCATTCATATCTCATTATCATAACCATTTATCAATTTCCCTACCGGCTATACCCCCTGCCTCCCCTATAACCATAGTCATAGTCGTAATCATCATCCGGATACCGGCTGCTCGATCGATGTCTTCTCCTACCCCTATCACTATCCCGACTCCTATCTTGTCGGGGGTCTTCGTCATATCTCTCGTGCCTCTTCTTGTACTTATCAAAGTCGTGGCTGAGAAAGGTGAAGGCACCCAGGAGGGCAAGCACAATGCCTGGCGTCCAGTCGAAGCCGGCTTGACTTTCTTTGACAGGAGGATCGCGGCGGGGACGACGAGTTTGACGTTGGCTTCGAGGGGGCTCAGAGTAGGTGTCTCTTCTTCCCATGGTCGTGGCTGATGTAGTAGTTGAGAGTTGTATGGTTTAGTTGGGGGTATTACAAAGCTGAGAGGGGTTTTGAGTGGCTTGTAGATCCGTCGATATGAAATGATGGATTTAAATGTTGAGTCATAGAGATATGTCGTTTTCTTTTCTTTGTGGCGACCAAATGGACTGTTTGCATGCAGCCTAAATATCCATACGTAAATTGGCCTGCACAGAATCGAGCGAGCCTCACGGTTATAAGACACTGGATCCCGACCGTTATACATGACCTCCGCCACTACTGCCGGCTTGCATATCCGGAACCACTTAAGCATCAAGCATCAGATGTCATTCATTGCTCGATCCTCAAGTCAAGCTTAAATTGGGCAGGGATCTTAGGTAGGGGTCACAAAATAACTATGACACGAAGAGCCCGTTGACATAAATAGTCAGACATTTAGGCTACAATACCTAGGTAAACTATCCTAATCTTTATCACACCCTGGCCTAATCTTCCCTTAAGTATGGGGGTGACGTGCACTTGGGGTTGGCATCTGTTGTGCCAGGGCCCAATGGAAATACCTGGTCCAAAATGATGTCACTCATATCGTCATTTCTCCTCACTTTTGACCCTCACCAGACACAAACAAAGCAATTTCTAATCGAGAAAAATGCATCTTCACGTAATACCGCATATAATGCCAAGAGACAAGGACTCAACAGGTGACTTTCACTTAAGCATTTTCGATTGTCTAGATCGAGCTTGGGCTGCGTTCTAGGAATAGGCGCTAACTCTAATTCTAAACGTTGGCTGAGTGCTGGATCAGGTCTAAACTGATATGGGTGAATCATATACTCGCTCGCCTTGGTGCCATTGTACGCCTCAAGGCCTTCTTGGCCTCCGTTTCTTCTACTAAAGGCAAGACTCCTTGCTCTTTCATCTTGTTGAAAAACTCCTCTCCATACTTGTATCCTAGTTGATACAGCTCATCGAACTTGTGGAAATCAAGAGTTCCATAGTCATCGATCGGTGGCCGCATATAGATGCATCCAGACATCGTCTTCGCACGTTCCAAAGCATCAACACTCGAAACATATGCCAGTCGTGCCTGGATCTCTGCTAGAGTTGGTGGGTTTGGGTGAGACGAGAATGGGTTCCAGCGGTTCACAAATGCCCATGCTCCAGAAAGAGAATCACCATACGTCTGCGGCGTATCATCATCCAATGCACCTACGTCGATGGCAAAGATTATGTCAACTCCAAGGCCCTTCATGTGCGACACGGTCAAATTGTCAATGTAGCCACCATCCAGTAGCATACTGCCCTCATCGCACAAAGGTGGTAGTAGACCTGCGAGTGACATGGATGCCCGGATATATCTCCACGCGTATCCACTGGTGTGGAATTCAGCTCGACTCTTACTGATATTGGTTGTGTTACAGTAATACTCAAGCCAAAAGTCTTCCATCTGTGTGTCACCTAATGCTTTGAAGATACCACGGTTGAACTCGTGCCCTGTGGTGTACGATGCGGAAGGATACGTCAAATCGAGAGCAAATCGCCAAAGACTGGCCATTCGGCCGGCAAATTTCTTGGCAAATCCAAACATGTGCATAACGTCAGCATGTCGAGCGTAGAGGGCTCCGACAAAGGCGCCGATCGAGGTTCCCCCGACCAGATCGATAGGAATTCCAGCTTCTTCCATGGCTCGGATGATACCAATTTGAGTGATGCCTCGAGCACCACCTCCCCCTAGGACCAGCCCAATAGATTTACCACAGAGGCGTCTTGCAAGACGGTGGAAATCGCCTTTGTAGGGCGAATCAGGCAAATAGTACGGGGTGGGGTGCACTTTACGGGATGTGTACTTTTGAATCTCAGCCTGTAAGGCCTGAGCACGCTCCTTGAGAGCTTGGCCAAGTTTCTTAGGAGCATGCACTGGCATCTCATTCGTCCTGAAAGCCATTTGAATATGGCAGTGACCACCATTGATCCACATACGATTTTGCAGCCACGCTCGAGTGAGCCCAGGGCGCGAGTAACGTTCTGCGTGAAGCAGCACCAAAACTTTTCTGGCAGTGGACTTCATGCCAAGCATGAAGCGCTCATACTCGCCAGTGGCTGGTGAACCCTCAGCAAGGCCCACCAAAAGGATGCTGTCAGCTTGTGTGATACAAGTTTGGGTCCATGGCGAGTTGACGTTTGTGTCTAGAGTCCGCATGTTAGCTCGAGACTCCCATATGAAAGTTCGGAAAGCAAGTTGTAAAAGAAAATAGTCAGGAAAAAATTAGAGTTAATAGAACCAACATCGGCTTTGCCTCTGGGGTCTATGTGTGATATTATCATCATAAAGGATTTACAACAGAAAAGAAATATCAAGTCATTGCTTACCGGCAACGTAGACAACCAGCCCATACTTCTCTTCCAAATCAGCGAGATATTGAGAAAGCCTCAGTTTTCCCATCTTGTTGAAGGCATGCTTGCCGAGGTGGTTGAGAATGGCGGCCTGGTTGAGAGACGTGGCTCCATTGGCTGGACCAACTTGGGCCAAGGCGTTCATGAGGCGGTTTCCGAACTCTACAACAGGAACACCCGCGGTGACAGGCAGAATCGCCACCGTTCTAAGATTCATGTTTGACTTTCGCATCAATGTCTTGGGGTTGGTACCGGCATCTTTGTATGAGAATTTGGACGTCTCATCCACGATTGCCCTCATCCGCGATGCGATAATTTTTGAGATCTTGATTGTAATATTCGGATGTTCCTGAGCCAAGCTGTTGAAGAGTGTCCGGGGGAATTTTACCAACTCCGTATCTCGAATAGCATGCAGAGTACCTGGGCGTGCGGTTTCCGTAAGTACCTCAAGTTCGCCGACACTGTCGCCTTGTCCAAACTCGGCCAGAGCAGTGACGCCGCCATTGCCGCCCTTGCGTTCCTGGACTAGACGGAGACGACCGTTGAGGACAATATAAATGGCCTCGCTCTCATCAGCTTCGTGGAACAGAACTTGCCCTGCATTGACTTGGACCCATTCCAGAGCAAAGTCGATGTGCAAGATCAGTCGGGGCAAAATGTTTGTCAACCTCTTGGCCATAGTGAGAAGGACGATCGGATACCTGTCGACGATCCGTTCGAGTGAAGCTCGTGGTAAGAAGCCCACGTACACATCTGTTTTGGCTACGACATCGATAAAGGATCGATACGAAGAGACACTTCCGATATAACCAGCAAGTCCACCGGGTTTAACCAAAGCGATGCTTCGGCGAGACTTCTTCGATGTTGGTTGCTGCGTTTCGGCTTGATCGCGTGCAGCTTCAGTGCGAGCCAGGTTAGGAAAAGAGCCCATATCGGATGGATCTGGAGATGAAGGATCTGGCTGAGAGGAACTAAAACCGTTGGACTGCAGGATGTTGTGAGCATCTGCTTCACCAGTAGTACCAATATCCAGAAAGCCATCAACAACATAATACAGGCCAGGATTTCGCTCTCCTTGCTCCACGAGAACAGAATACTTGGGGAAGAACACAATCTCGACCTCATCCTTCATATCGCTAGCAAGACCCTGAGCACTCACAGGGGCATGCAGGGCGGTTCCACCAGATGTTACTGACTCGGTCTCACCGTCCACAGAGCCATCATAGGGAGGCATGAAGCCAAACGCATTGCTCTGACTGTAAAATCTTGAGCGCCGGTGGTCTAAAGATACCAATCTAGGAGAACCCTCCATGGACTCTGGCTCGCGGGACGCACTTCCACTAGAATCCAGCCCAAGTGACTTGAACATGCACTCCAAGATGGATGCACGGAAGAGATTGTCTTCATCAACTGTTTCTCGTGGATCCATAGTCATGCGGCCTGATCTTCTCGAATCGAATGGATCATTAAAAAATCTATCATCCTTTGGATTCGCGCCTTGTCGTCTGACCGAGGCCCCAGAAACGGATCGCTGATCTACTGGAGAAATGCGCGAACTCCCACGGGGTAACTGGGTGTTAGACAACAAATCCCCGGGACTGGGGGTATGAGGCGAAGCTCGTTCACGAGGTGGTGCAATGGTGCTTGTGACAACCGTTGCTGTTCGCAGTTTGGTCATGGACTGTAGCATAACCTCCTTTCTCAGGGTTGTGCTGGAACTTCGCCGATGCGTAGATGCAGAATTATGTAATGCGATACCCTTTGTGTCGTCTTCCTCTTCGGTACGCTCTCTTTCCCGCTTGAACTTCTCCTTGAGACGCTCCAGGGCATCTCCCCGTAGGATGTTAGGTAGCTGACACACTGTGTATTTAATCATACTCTTCTCCGTCTGCAGTACCTCGCTGGTCAAGCCGAGGTAGTTGAAGGCCTGAGCAAGCGTGACTCTCTGGAACCTGGAGAGAATAACATGAACAATGTGCGCAGTCGCCTTTGGGTAGATTTTTATAAGCCTTCTGAAAGCACTGGCAGGAATAATTGCAATTGTGGTGTCAACCGTAGCACGAGCAATAATGTCTGGGTGAGCTGAGCCCGATGTAGCCCTTGTTTGAAGAGGTGGTCTGGTAGACGGCGGTGTATCACCATCCAGTGACATAGGAGGAATCGCAGCCTGGTCAGTCTCCTGACCCGAAACGCCAAGGCCTTCTGGCTTCTTATCATCCATTCGGGCGGCATCATGTGTATGAGGTGTACCTGGCATAGACATGTTGACATCCGAAGGGACACGTCGAATATGCGACTTTTCGAAAGCCGGATGTCGAAGGCCACTGCTCTCGGTGGGATGTAAAGAAGGGTCTTCATGATCCTCATTTGGTCGCAGCTTAACATCTTCTGTAAACAAAGACATGATGGAGAATAATGATGACATGGGTGCACCATTGCGGACTTCTGTCAGAAGCTGGTAGGTCTGCTGACCAGGAGCGATGTCATCTTCATCGGACGAGTCTAGATCAAGGCGCCCCCGAGAGGCTGCAGCTGCGCGTGGACTTCGGTTTGACTTGACAAAAATCTCAACCAAACCGTCGACAACAATACAGAAACCCTTTTCTTCTTCGAGGTTGATAGTCTCTCCGGCAATAAGCTTTCTTGTCTGCATGCTTCTAGTCAACTCATGAAAGACGGGCCGCTCCAGGTAACCGAAAATCTTGATAGCACTCAAGAATTCGTCCAGGTAATTTGCCAGACCTGACTTGGTACCACCTTCGTGGGTGTCTGGGAACAGATCGATCTCCGGCTCCTTGCGCTGTGGCTCTGGTGGTAGCCGGGAATACATGTTAAGAATGCGATACCTAACGACCCAGCTGACGGCCGACACGACAGCTGCCATGATGAACATGCTATGGGGTTGTCAGCATTGAAATGCAATAGTGTATATTGAGCAACATACAGCGTGGTTGCATTCATAGTGACAGTCCAGCTTGTCGAGAACAAGTGGAACAAGAAGGAAGGGACGTTGATCGTCGCAATCCGAATCACCCAGTAAAGGATGGTGGAGGTAATGTTCAATAGAAACAAAATCAACCACCCAAAGAGGCCGAACCAAGTGTAAGGCTCATGGGCGGTGACAGCAGGCATGGTGCTCATGCTCACGACAGAGGGAGAGGAGCTGCTGAGGGCATGGGCGACAGTCTCAGCGACGTCGCTGGCCATTTGTGCGGCATTTGACGGGTCAGATGCCATGGCTGATTATGAGTCTGCTGCGCATCATAGCGTAGCATCCTGTGTAAAAGAGCCGCGTGGAAGCGGAGGGAGAGAATTGGAGGAAGGGAGAGAATTGGAGGTGAGGAGGTTTTATGATGGGAAAGGAAAAAAAGCGTGGCTGTCTGCGCGTACAAGTTTTTAGCTTGTGATCGTTGCGGAGCTACAGGGGAGCTCAGGTGCCGAGGATTGGCCGGGTGAGACTCCACCCCACTGAGTCTCAGTGATTGAACCGCTGAATTTGTTCCGGGCGGGCAGGTGCAGTGGAGGGGCTATCCATTGGTGCTGTGCCGTCACCTTTCATCTTGAGTTCGTCACCCCACGACCGCTTCCCAGATGCCTTTTGCGCAATTAGTACTCGGCAGCCCAGGCTCTGGAAAGAGCACCTACTGTGATGGCAGTAAGATTTCATGATATAATTGGACAGTCTTTATTCTAACCGATAAAGTGCACCAGTTTCTGGGCGCCATTGGGCGAGCCTGTTCCGTCGTAAACCTCGATCCCGCCAACGACCACACAAACTACCCTGTGGCACTCGATATTCGCAACTTGATCAAGCTCGAGGAGATTATGAAAGATGACAGACTAGGGCCGAACGGTGGCATCTTATATGCCCTTGAAGAGCTGGAACATAATTTTGAGTGGTTGGAAGAGGGACTTAAAGAATTCAGCGAAGATTACATTCTCTTTGACTGTCCAGGACAAGTGGAACTATATACACACCACAACTCGTTACGAAACATTTTCTACAAACTTCAGAAGATTGGATTCAGGGTCGGTAAAATTTATTGTCTAGGAACGCAGCGGCTAACCGTTCATAGCTTGTCTGTGTGCACCTCTCAGATTCCTTCTGTCTCACGCAACCTTCGCTATACGTATCAAACGTCCTCCTTTCTCTCCGAGCTATGATCCAGATGGATATGCCACACATCAATATCCTCTCTAAGATCGACAAAGTCTCCGAATACGACGAACTACCCTTCAACCTCGATTACTACACAGACGTTGACGACCTGACATATTTGACACCCCACCTCGAGACTGAATCGCCTGCTTTGAGAAGTGAAAAGTTTGGCAAGCTCAACGAGGCTATTGCGAATCTGATCGAAAGCTATGGCCTGGTGCGTTACGAGGTTCTGGCTGTCGAGAATAAGAAGAGCATGATGCATATTCTCCGTGTCATCGATCGTGCTGGTGGATACATCTTTGGCGGTGCGGAGGGTGCCAACGATACGGTTTGGGCGGTTGCCATGAGGAATGAGTCGTCTATGCTAGAGGTGCAAGATATTCAGGAGCGATGGGTTGATCAGAAAGTGGCATATGATCAAATGGAGCGCGAGGCCGAGGAGGAACAGGCTCGCATCCAAGAAGAAAAAGCCATGGAAATGGATCAAACCGAGCCATTTGCTCCGGCGGGTGGAATGGATCCCGACTTTGGAGACATGACAATTCCAAAGGACAGTGGAATCAAAGTAGTTAGAAAGAAATGATACCCACTCATCAATCTGCATCATCCATTTCCTCATCGCTCGACGCGTCGTTGATATCGAGGGCCATTTCGTCTTGGGTGCGCATTGAAAAATTGAGTGAAGACTTGGGGTCTGTGTCTTCTTTTGCAGCGAGGATGAGCCTCTTGGCCTGGCGAATAGCTTCTTCCTCAGCTTTGCGAATTGTGCCACTGACACGCACCACGCGAAAGATACAAGGTCTACCGTCTTTGACAGGAACGTGATCCATGAAGGTCAGTGTTGACCAGAGCATCTGATAGTGAGCCCTTGAACATCTGAGGATGAAAGTTGAGGTCGCAAGGGATAAATATTTCACTACAGATGTTGAGCATGTAACCTAACGCGATCAGAGGTCATCAGATATTCCTCACCTGAGCAGCTCTGCAAAACCCCTGTTCCATAAGCGCCATAAAGCGACTCAACTTCAGCTCTGATGCCTTTTATAAGAGCCCCAGGAGTGAGCTTTTCGATTGTTGGCTGGTGATGAAGAACAAAGTCTGGCAAATTTGATTTTGCAGACTTTGCAGGATCTGGAGGATAAACAATGTTGACGAGGAGATATCTCTCTTTTATGCGAACCATTTTGAGTAGGCTGCAATAAATGAATATGGGATGGTATTGTTAAATGTTGGCAAGATAAAGTCTGAGAATCAAATGAAAGCTTATGACTGGTGAAGAGACGTCGCTTTGCATCTCCGTGGAAGTTTGGCGGCGTCGGGGCAGCACAGTGGGGCCGGAGGAACAACCTGGCAAGGGAGCTTCCCCGCCGTCATCAGTTCATGAACTCAATTATTATTTACATGCACATTTCTCACCGTAATTATATTTCGTCTATTACTTCTTGAATTTGGACACATTGTTCTCATTTCTCAAACGTATAGCTTTTAGTAATATCGTTGCTCAATCCCTAAACTATGGCTTCTAGTCCTTTAAAGGCGGCCCTTCTTATCGTCTCAACAACAGCAGCTAAAGATGCTTCAGCTGATGCTTCAGGACCTATTCTCACACAAGTACTGGAAGATGAAGGGGATGGAAAATGGGAGGTTCACGAAACCAAGATTGTTGCAGATGATGTACTCGCTATCCAGCGCCAGATAACCGCCTGGACTGACGGACCAGGGAGTGTCAACCTCATTGTTACAACAGGAGGGACTGGCTTTGCTACTGGAGATTCCACCCCAGAGGTCAGTTACCAGTGACAACTCGTACTAATTGAGAAGGTTAACAGCTACAGGCGGTTACTCCTCTGCTCCACAAGCAAGCTCCAGGTCTTGTCCATGGCATGTTAGCAGCGTCTCTCGCAGTCACACCTTGTAAGTAATATCAGCCCGTATCATGCCTATCAAAACTGACCACCACAAGTCGCAATGATGTCTCGTCCAGCAGCTGGAGTCCGCAATTCTACCATAATCATCACCCTGCCCGGTTCACCCAAAGGTGCCAAAGAGAATCTTCAAGCTGTTGTGAAGACACTGCCTCACGCATGTATCCAAGCTGCAGGCGGTGACTCGAGAACTATTCATTCTGGAGGAGTCAAGAAGCTGGAGGCCGAGGCAGGCCTGACAGGTGGAAGCGCTCAACCTCCGTCTGCCGGTGGATGTGGCCATCACCACCACAGTCACGGACATAGTCATGGCCATGGACACGGACAAGGATACAGTCATGGAAATCTTGTGAGACACACAAAACCGGGCAATACTTTGTCAAACGATCCTGCACTTGGGCCCTCTCGACGTTATAGAGAATCACCCTATCCCATGCTTCCAGTTGAAGAAGCCTTGTCAGTTATCGGGCAGCAGACCCCTGAGCCTGAAGTCATCACCGCGCCAGTTGACCAAACCATCATTAACTCGGTTCTGGCTGAAGAAGTCAAGGCTAGAGAGAACGTACCGGGCTTCCGCGCCAGTATTGTGGATGGGTATGCTGTTGTGGCTCCTAAGGACGGTCAGCTAAAGGGCGTCTTCCCTGTTACTGCCGTATCTCATGCTTCGCCAGGAGAGATTGGAGCCCTGAAGGAGGGAGAGCTGGCGAGAATCACCACAGGCGCACCTCTCCCACCTGGTGCCACTACTGTTGTCATGGTAGAGGACACTGTTCTCAAGACAATGTCCGAGGACGGAAAAGAAGAGAAGGAAGTTGAAATTCAGGTTGAGGGTGTAAAGGAAGGAGAGAATATTCGCGAAGTTGGTAGCGATGTCAAAGAAGGTACTGTTATTCTAAACAAAGGAGAAACCATCAGCGGTGTCGGTGGCGAGATCGGCCTTCTTGCCTCTGTGGGAGTCTCGGAGGCAAAGGTATACCGCCGCCCTGTGGTAGCTGTCCTATCCACTGGTGATGAGATCATCGAGTACAACCGTCCAGGAGAATTGAAACTTGGCGAAGTTCGCGACACCAACCGAATCACCCTCATGTCAGCAGCCAGAGAATGGGGCTATGAGGTTATCGATCTTGGCATCGCCAGTGACAAGCCAGGTACATTGGAGGAGACTCTCCGCGATGGACTTCGACGCGCAGACCTGCTCATCACTACTGGTGGTGTTTCCATGGGTGAACTTGACCTACTCAAACCAACAATTGAACGCTCCCTCGGTGGCACTATTCACTTCGGACGAGTCGCCATGAAGCCTGGAAAACCAACCACCTTTGCTACAGTTCCTGTCAAGGACAACTTGGGTCAGCGCATTACCAAGACCATCTTCTCACTTCCTGGTAACCCAGCATCTGCCCTCGTCACATTTCATCTATTCGTAATTCCTTCGTTGCACAAACTGTCTGGCATCTCCAATGTTGGCCTTCCAAAGTTGCCAGCTGTGATTTCCCATGATTTCCCCTTGGACCCTAGACCTGAGTATCATCGTGCTGTCGTGACGGTTGGAAAGGATGGGCTCCTTTCAGCTACCAGCACTGGAGGACAACGCAGCTCCAAGGTCGGCAGCTTGAGATCAGCCAATGCCTTGGTCATTCTGCCCGGTGGAAAAGGGAATCTGGAGAAGGGCTCAAAAGTTGAAGTTTTGTTGTTGAGCGCCATCCAAGCTGCCTAGAAGTCAGTAACGTTTGTTGCGAGGGTACAGCAAATCTGCCAATCATGAATTGAGTCAAAGATACAATGAGCGCGCCTGGTTAAGCCTAATCTTGAGTAACATATAATTCAAATCTCACATCGTGATGTACACTTCCACTTCATATGATACTTGTACAGCCAAAACACGTCCTCCCGAACCAATCTTCCAAACGCCTGACCAAATATTATTGGCGCTATGCATGCACGCGCTCCATCTCTTTTGGAACACACAAATTTGATGCCGGCGGCAAATTTACCGGACTTGATGGATGTCTAAGGTAGATAAGGTAGGTGATGAGTTTATTTCGTCTCGCCAAAGGCAGGGGCCTTGCTGGAAACCAGAAGGCCGATGATAAGGCCGAACAAGCCGAGTACTGAGCTGAAAATCTCAATAACCAGAATCTTGACGAAGCTGTAGATGTGTAAGCAGGGCAGTTTTGTTGGGTTGGGGGACAGATGACGTACAGAGAGGGATCGGCAGCATCGGCCAGAGCAGCACCACTTCCGTTGATACCAACGGCAACACCACAGACAAGGTTGCACATGCCGACTGTGATACCAGACCAGAAGAGGGCATATCCAGTGTAGTAGGAGTTGGCTGAGTAGAGCATAGCGCCAGAGACGTTCTCGACCTTTTGCGAGAAGACAATGGCCATGATGACGCCGTAGATGGCGACGACTTCACAGAAGATAATGGAGATCAAGTTCTTGGTTCGGATGCGGGGGGCCTTGACACCACCTCCGAGAATCGACGAGCCGGTAATGAAGATGCCCCTGTATGTAATGCGTCAGAGCTGTGATGTGCAATAGAGATGGCTGGACGGGTGAGGCTATACGCACCATGCAGCGCCAACAACAGAGAGACCGATGCAAAGCGCGATACCTAGAGTAGCCCAGGTGTAGGGCGATACAGACTCAAGAAACGCGCCGACATCGAAAGACTCGCCGCTACCGGTGAAGAGCATGTCTATACGACAGCGTCATGGTCAGCAAAAGTACACCAAAACTCCAAGTATCAATGCCTCTCGGGGACGGGTTTCGCGTACAAGCTCCAACAACAGTCAAGAACGACCCAATGCCGCCCACTCCATAGTATAGACTCATTGCGACGGTATTCGAATTGTTATCTCGACGATCCGAAGGGTTGGTTTGATGGCGATTATAGATGTCAGGTCGGGTGAAGGTGGCTTAATGAGCTTTCAAGGAGCTCCTGTTTCAAGGTACCTCGAAGCTGCGATGCGTGTCCATGCTGGGAGCAGGCAACTGGAATAACTGGGACGGACGTCACATGATGCGAGGCTGACTTGTGGCGGCGCAAACGCTTAGTCATCTCCGCCTTACGCATCCCCCTCAAGGCAGATGCATCTCATGAACCTTGCCTTTAACAAACAAACAATTCAACCACCAGAAGCCGAAACAACAAATTTGACGATCGGCTCTATTTGCGCACGACACCTACACCGCAATCATGGCTACCGGAGCGCAATCATTCTACGAGCTGTACCGTCGAAGCAGGTACTGCGCCATCTTGCTATGCGCTGCTTTGCGACAGCTTGACTAACATGGTTCATTGTAGCATTGGTCTTGCCTTGACCGATACCCTCGATGATCTCATCAGCGATGAGCGCATCAACCCCCAGCTTGCCATGAAGATCTTGAGCAACTTCGATCAGGCCATCACTGAAGCACTGCAGAAGAACGTCAAGGCCAGACTGCAATTTAAGGTGAGTGAACACCTCCGCGCTCGTCGCATATATATTGAACAACACTGACCACCATCGCCTATAGGGAAGCCTCGACACTTACCGATTCTGCGACGAAGTCTGGACCTTTTTGATCAAGAATGTGACATTCAAAATGGATAATGGAAGCCAGTCTGTCACAGCCAACAAGGTCAAGATTGTCAGCTGTAATGCCAAGAAGCCTGGTGAGGGACAATAAGTCTTCCACTCGAGAATGCGCGATATCGGAACGAAGAAGCAGACACAAAGGTCTTAGATTGGGAAACTACCGAAAGATTGACTTATCAGCATTGGGAGGCGTTAGGAATGGCTTTTATTTGACAACTGGGCAATAACTTATGCGCTGAGTTCAGTGCAATGAACTAAGATTTGACTTGATGCATAGTCATGCAGTCAAGAATGACACAATGAAGAAATATTAGAAATGAATTCCTCGCTTCCTTTACACTCATATCGTAGTAGACACCAAGAGCTTCCTAACATAAAGACCTTAGGTAGTGAAGTTTAGTAGTGTATAAGACTAAATGTAGGTAAATTACCCTACCTAATGTTTATGGCAGCCTTACCTAACTAACTCTTTCCTTATTCCTAATTCCTGTCCTGTCTCAACTGATATCCCTCGTGGTCCTCCAGGGCGCCTCTTAACAAGGATCTACTCAGTCCAGGTGAGGCAGCCCCCCCACTAAAAAACCACTTCTCAGCCTCTGATAAGGGCGCCAAGTCAATCCATCATCATCAGGGGCGATCCATTCTCACCAACGTAAGAGCTCCCGAAGCCTCCGTAGTCATGCTCCGTAAACGTCAAACAAAAGAAGCTGTGTCTTCTTCTTCCTCCTCCTCTCCACCTGTAAAGGGCCAATCCTTAGAGATGTCGCCGAGGAAATGGAGTCTGCGGTCGCAATGGATGTTCTTTGCCGTTGCAAGTGGCGCCTGTGCTGCTTTCAATGGAGTTTTTGCGAAATTGTAAGTGCTGGGAGTTATTTCTATATTGCTGTTACGGCTGGAGAATTCATGTTTTGAAGCATATGATACAAACTGAGTTGCAAAAGCTTTGCATTGAAGACTTGTTAAAGAGATACTGCTTGGTAACTCAACTAATAATGGTTAGGACAACTACACAACTCACCACCAACCTATCCAACAGTATTGCGAATTTTCTCGGCTTGTCCTCCCATGAGCATATTGCCGAGTATCTTGTCCGATTTGTAAGTACCCTCTCCATCTCTCTCGACCTCAACTGACCCGTATAGATTTTCTTTGTTCTTAACCTCACATTCAACGGCGTCGTAAGTAACTCTGCACCCAATATTATTTACTGTTGCTTACACGGTATTCAGATGTGGACTCTTTTCACACAAGCTCTTGCTCGTGGCACATCTACCACTCAAGTCTCCGTCATAAATACCTCAACGAATTTCATGGTCACCGCAGTCTTGGGCGCTTTAATCTTCTCAGAGATCCTACCGCCGCTATGGTGGGCGGGTGCCGCCCTTCTTGTAGCGGGCAATTTCATTGTTGGGCGCAAGGATGAGAGCAAGGATGCCGGTGCTGCGGCTGTGGCTGAAGGACCAGCATATGTGCCTGTGCCGACTGAAGACGAGGAAGCACAGAGGGATGATGACGATGAAGATGTTATTGACTTAGGGAGGGCATCGGATGAAAGATCACGATAGTTGCCAGGGCGGATATCCATGAGAGGTACATGGCTTTAATATATGACAAGACATGTCAGACAATCGATAGAGGCACGTCCAGATCAAAAGTGATAAGCTCTGCGCCGTATAATCAGGGGCCTCCAAATCAGCAGCAACAGTCAACTAACTAGTAGACACTTACATACAGGAGCACATTTACTACCTACGCTTTTTAGTATAAACCATCCAAGCAGTTCACTTAAAAGTAGGTAGTGTTGCGTATTAAACAGAGAGTACCTAGGCTTTAACTGGGCAATCATAGCAGGACCCAGGTTACCTCAAAACAGCCAGTCTCCAGTTGATACCATCCACACCTGGCTCTTTGTTACCCAGGTAATTCAGGTAGGCAGGTAGCCTTAGTTCGGCTGAAGACCAGTGGCAGGAACTTTTGGTTACTCTTGCATCCTATCTCGACGAGTTATAGGGCAGGTGCAGCTGGCAAGCGTGGAGGAGGTACCCCTAACCGGAATTCGTAAGGGAATCACTGTAGGAAGCCTGGGTACCTTAACACTTACCTACATTACCTACTAACCTTACCTAGTACTAAGGTAATGCTCTATCTTATTCCCATAATCTCTCTCCTCGTCGCGAGATGGAATCTTCCCTCTTATCATCACTTCTTCGCAAGTTCATCTCATCATACATCACTACCCGACAGTCCCAAACGACTGTTTTATTATTTATGCGGAAGAGCCAACCACACTGCAGAATCTTACCTTACTGACTGTAAGTACTAATTTATACTATATATATTTTAACTGAAATCTTAAAGACTGTCAGTAGCTGCAAATGTTAAAATCATAAAAGGTGGCTCCAGCTTGTTGGGCGAGGGAACCATCATCAAGATGGTAAGCCTTTACCTAAACCCCCCCCCAGGTTTATTACAGTGTTTACTGACTTACCTAAGGGAGGTCACAGGAACTGTGAACAAGAAGAAGGCCAACAAAAACAAAGCCAAAAAGCTCGCAGAGAAGCTTGAGCAGGCCAGCAACCAGATGCAGAATGGTTAAATTTATATTGTCAGTATTATCAATCAACCATTCCCGCGCTGCCATGCCCCTGATCGTCTTCGGCGGCTCTGGCTTTTTGCCCAGGGACACCATCGTTAAGACGGCAAGTCTTCAGGAAATTCCATCACTCTATTTGACTACTTACTGGCTTGACCTAAGAATAGACACGAGAAGCAGATCACAGAGAAAAAGAAGAAGAAGAGCAGGCTGGTAATCTTCGTGCCTAAGTTGGGCATTCTCTCGCGCCTTGTCGAGCAAGCGCATAAGTAATTGTTCTTAACGACTGCGCTTGAGAAATAGAGACATCTCAACCCAAAGATACATATTGCGGCAGGTATTCATGAGAGATACATGGTTGTAGTGCGGGGCATTGAGATGAGACATGCCAGTTCCAGTGCAGGTCAAAAGTAATGAATTGAGTCCCAAAACACCAACATATGATGCGCATTTCTAAAGTAAAATGACAAAGCTTACAAACGATATGTTCATACATTTATCGTCGGCTCTCCAGCTCAACGCCTTCATCGAGCACATCTTCATCCCCATCCAATATTTGCCCTCGGCCCAAGGGTCGTTCGCCACCAGAGCTGCTGGTCAGGCGGATTCGACCTCCTGAATACCTCGAAACTCTACCAGAGAGCCAGCTACCGGCCCGTTGGAACAATTGCCATAGCTGCTCTTGTCCCTCTTCGATGCGATGGTTATCCTTGGGATTCTCGGCAGCCTCAACCTTGAATTGGTATTTCAGACAGTCTTTGACGGTTACAAGACCGGTGAGTTTGCCATGGTATTCGATTAGAATAACACGAGGTCCAATCTTCTGGAACAACTCCATGACAGTTTCAAGAGGTAGTCTTGGGTGAGCTGTGACTGGTGTTGAGTCAACATATCGGCTAAAATCGAGAGTCGAATGCTGGGATGAATCGCCTGCCCCATTAAGTGATATCGATGATAGATTTCCTGAAGATGGGGCAAATGTACATCTTGCTGTCTCTGATAATGGCGACGTTCGACTCATTTTATCGATGGCATATCGCAACTCTGTGCTGCCGATATAACCAACAAGGACCTTGGTGTGTTTGTCTTCCACCACAGGAAAGCCTTGATATCGATCATCAGCCAGGAGACCTTGGACTTCGCCAAGAGTCAGTCCATGCACAGGCACTGAAACAACTGAAGTCCTCATGACTGCTGAAACAGGAACGCCAAAGTTGTGTTCCTCTTTGCTGTCGAGGAACGGCATACCGCTAAACCATATCATTCTGTCAGCAATGCCTCCTTTGCCAAACAGCTCGCTCACAGCTTTGGTGACTCCGACGACGATCATGGTAGGAAGGATGTAGTTCAGAGCACCTGTAAGCTCAAACATGATGACTACCACAGATATTGTAATGTGCATGATACCACTGAGGGCCGCGGCTGCTCCAAGGAGGGCATACGTGCCAGGTGTGATACAAGGTTCGTCTGGTTTGCATGCTGAGAAGAAGACGCTGGATGGGTTGGCCTCGTGGATGGCCTGAACAACAATTCCAACTGTCCTTCCAAAGGATGCTCCAACCGCCATTGAAGGGACGAATATACCGGCGGGAACCTTGCATCCATAGGATAGAATGACGAGAAAGACTCTCAGGAAGGTAGCTAAGAAAAGCGATGTTATGTTCCACCATCTCTTGTTAGGGTCACATAACCCATGATACGATTCTCCACGACCACACTCTGAGAAGAGAATCTCCATACTCTCCGTCATGTCGATTCTCAAGAATGCGTTAGGATAAGCAATGATGGCAGTGCCAGCTGCCAAAAGAGTAGCCTCGAGAACAGCATACTCTTTCAAATACTTCTTTCTAAAGGACTGAACCCTCAAATTCCACTTAATCACGAAGGCTCCGTAAAGTCCTCCGAAAATACCAATCAGGACATAGAACAGCAGCTCAAAAAAATGCCAGTCATTCTTATACTCAACCTGGAACATGACCAGCTGGCCCGTTCGGAAGGGGTTCATGGCAGCGAGGACAGCTGTGGCTACCAAAGCGCAGAAATAGCTTCGCCACAATGTCTTGAGAGGAAATTGGTTCGACATCTCCTCAAGGGAGAAGAGCACGCCTCCGATAGGACTACCAAAGGCAACAGCGACACCAGCAGCTGCAGAAGCACTGAGAAACTCTCTGGTCTTGGAGGCGTTGCGCTTGTACTTGTCGAAGAGTCGGGAGATGACATTTCCAGTGCACACAGCATAGTGAACACTAGGGCCTTCTTTACCAACTGAGAGGCCGGATGCGATGGCCAGGGGTAGGCATATTGACTTGATGATCAGAGTCCACCAGCCGAGGAAGCCTTTCATGACGAACCCAGCTATAATACACTTGATCTCAGAAATACCTGAGCCAGCAGCGTATGGCGCGAATGACTTGACCAACGTGCCTGCGACGCAAGCAAATAGGGTCTACGTGGTCAGCTAGAACATGCTTAGAAATATTTGAACTTACTGCGAAGATGAAGTAGATGAAGTAGTTGAAAGGCTCAAAACCAGTCCACCTATGCCATTGATCACAGCCTACCTCTCGTCAGTTTGTCCATATCGTTATCCATAACAGAACATACCGTTGCCTTCTCCCCAACAGCAAAAGTTCTCGTTCAAGTAAAAGCCCGTCTCGCAATAGCCCATCTTGACATCAGAGAGCCATTCTGTGATAATATTGAGTAGTGCAGCGTTGAAACCGATAGCAATACCAATGATTGTCACCACAATCCAAGCTTGTGCTGCGTCGTAACTCCTCCATAGCTGATATCGCCAACCAGGTTGTCCTTTATCGTAAAGACCGACTGCTTGCTTTCTTCGCGCCTTACGCTTAGCTTGTTCTCGCGCCGCATCTTGAACCCAGTCTAACAAATATCAGCATCGAAATTCGCATCGCAGTAGGTTGGATCGCATACCTATAGTTGTAAAGTCCTGGTTCAGCTAGTCAGTATAGAGCCGCATATCCACTGCGTACAACTTACCTCATATCTCTTAATTTCGGCAATCTCCTCCTCAATGAGTCCAGCCCCTGTACGCGCCGCACTCCCTGCTTCTTGATCTGCATTCGAGAATGCAGACGATAAACGCGATACCACCGAGGGACGTCTTTCCAGTCCAGGTCCAGGAGGTGCCAGGCTGAAGGATGATTGTCGAACATTCATGGCTTGTACAAGGCGACCATTGTCGCTTAACCACTGTTTTCGAGATCGCGTAGGTCGAGATAAACGGATTGGAGTGTCAAAGATGCTAAAAAGGCGAAAATGGGTGCTGTTTCTTGTGTCAAAGGTTATTTCGCAAACGTTGTTCTTTCAGTGGTGAGTGTCGTAATGGCCAACAGGGAGGCTGACAGCCAGCATGTGGCTTTAGTGTCCAGCCACAGTATCGCGTTTAGTGGTTGCAGCATCGCGTCTCAGGCTATTTTCTTTTGTATATCTCGACCTCATCTGAACAGTAATTCACGTTCAATCGTACTTCAAATCGGCTACGATAACGGTATCAAAGCATTTATACTGTCTTCTCGTAGTTGAATCCTTTCCACATTCCTCTATTGTCAAATTTCGAATCTCGGGCCCAACTAAGCCCCTGATCCCCAAGTTTTAAGCATTGGCCTAGGTCCAAGGTATGCCTTGCATTTTCAGTTCAGAACTCATGCAATAGGCTTCATATCCGACTTTAGACTTGCCCAAGTCCTATTCCTGTTGTGTTTCTTACTTTATGCTTCCGCAATACTCTTTTGCATCTCTTTTGAAGATCGCAGTATCACCTTCTTACCCCTGTCTCTTCAGCTTTCACCTTCACCACTGGCCAATATCAAAGTCGTTCACCCACATTACGCATTGTTTCATACGCCTCACTCATTCTAACATTTGCAGACTCAAACTTCCTCTACAACCGCATAAAATCATTACTCCCGCCGCCATGCCCTACAATACCACAGCTATTCCTCCCCGAAAGGAGCCTACAGGCCAGAATCAGCTTCCCCGTAAGTTATCTGTCAGCCTTCGACTACCATGATCTAACATAGGTAAACATAGTCTCAAGAGTAAAGAAGATCATCGCACAAGACCCAGATATTGGCCTGTGCTCTAACAATGCAGCCTTTGTGATAACTCTCGCCGCCGTATGTCTTGATTACTTATCCTCTGCCATCATACTCACGCGACATAGGAGATGTTTGTTCAGCACCTCGCGGAAGAATCGCATACCCAAGCTAAATTAGACCGCAAGCCCCGTCGAAACATTCAATACAAGGACGTTGGTAAGCTATATCCTCCACTCTCTGTGGATTATTGCTAAATTAAACAGCGAGCGCCATCTCACACCATGACAACCTCGAGTTTCTTGAAGATGTTGTACCAAAGACCGTTCCCTACAAGAACATCAAGGCCAAGGCCAAGGCGACACAAGCACGTCTCCAAGGCGACAACACCAACCAAACTATCGACTTTCCCTTGGTAAATGGAAACGGCAAGCCTCTTGTGAATGGCAACTCCATGGGTCATGGTAACGATAGACAAGATGACCCTAATTCACAGCTAGAGCTGGAGTTCAGGCAGGCAACTGCTGTGAACAGGGATGGAGACATATCCATGACTGGCTAGTTATCAGTGGTACTTGACGATGAGATTGATTCGAGCTGAGATAGAGATGGTACCGCGGTTGATCAGTTGTTCAGTTAGAGGGTTGGACAGACAAAAGCTCCCTACTAACATCATGAACATCACGCAGATATAATGGAGTTTTAGGTATCAATTTTCGAAGTAATCCTACGAAGGATATAACCATTCCCCAAAACAGAAGCATCATGATATTTTTCTGTAAACCCCATAGGCCCTACGCGGCCGATTCCATGCACCGAAGCCTTATTCCTCCATAGCATCTCCATGAATACCAGAAGGCAGACGCCCCTCGTTCAGCTCCTTTTCCAGCGCGATAATCTCCTGCAAACTGGTAGCCTTCTTGATGCGCTCCTGTAATCGCTTCTTCTCGGCGTCTGTGAGCTTTATGCGGGAAAGCTTGGAGGGTGCGTCTGAGCCGTCGGTTGAGGTATTGAAGGTTGTGGTCTTGATGCCTTGGATCTGTATTGTCGTTAGCTTTGTGAATATAGCTTACTGTAGAAATTGACCATACCTTTAAAGCAAGGGCGGTAGGCTCCTCCTCAGTTCCAAAGAGCTCACGAGCTTTCTCTCGCTCGGATTCCTTCACCTTCTCGAAGTCTAGAAATCGGACGGAGGGACACTTCCACAGCATCCAGTATCGGTAGTTCTATAGCTCACGTCAATAACAGCTACGCCGTCAACACACTACAGACTAACCTCTTTCTTCGAGACAGGATTGTCCGACAGCACCAAGTGTGTCAAGCGAGTGAGCGCTGCAAGCGCATCCAGGTCCGCAAGCTCTGTTAGGTTGTTTGATGATAATACCAGGTTGGTAAGGTTCGGAATGGACTTTGCCAGGGAAGGCTGGATGCCCGAAACGCGGTTTCGTGCAAGAAGGAGGGTCGTTATGCGCGGCGACAAGGGGAAGTTTCCCAGTACTTGAATGTCGTTATCTGTGAAGTCGATGGCATCGTGAGGCTATCCACGTAAAGCTGTTAGCAACCAAACAGTCAAGCAGAGGATTTGGAAACTTACGCCAGCGACACCCAAGTTCTCAATCGCGGGAATTCGGTGTCCTGTTCACGCCGCAAAGACGATTGTATCAACTCTGCGCTCTCTAAAGATCAAAAAGTGTAGCATCTGCTCTTTTCAAAACGCACCTCGGAGATCAAGCTCTCGCTCTTTGAGCGGGTTGAGGTAGGATAGAGAATCCCGGATGAGGTCGGCGGTGAGCCGCATCTTGGATCTGGGGTCGTTACCTCGGTTTCAAATATGGAATTGTCTACGTGTTGTTTATTGGCGGACTCGAGTTCGGGAGGTCATCTGTAAGGGTATGCTTGAATGTCGGTGGTGCCGATTGATGAAGACAAGGCTGTGACCTTGACGAGGCGGAGGGGAAATTTCGGTGTCGCTTGAGCTAGAGGTGGCGCACCAAATTCAGCCACAGTAACACTCTCAACTCCAAAACAGCGATTATCAAAACACAATGCAATGAGAATAGGCGCTGGAAGGAAATCTAGATAGACTACAATAGGCTAAGGAAACCTCTTTATTCATGGGAGTTTATTTATGTTACTGCAAGCATTCCTAGGGTTCTACTGGCAAGAGTCCCCTGTAAGTAGTTGGTTCTCATGTTATGGTTTGTAATTACTGTTCTATCCAGAATTCAGTTGCCATGAGACTAAAAGGTCATCGCTCTTGGCGTCTTTATAAACTCCACTATGTCATAAGTTGCGTCCCAAGTTTACTGAAACACAAGAACAACACCCATCCTATCCACTGAAACGCTCATAGTATATGGGTACTCCAACAACGCCACGTCTAAAATAGAATCCATGTGAGACTGCAATAATTGTTGCTGCTGAAGGGAAATAACTGTTGACCGGGGCGGTCGCGCACTTGAAGACTTGGCCTTTGATCCTGAGCCTGCATTGGGAGCTGTCGGTGCTTGCCTAGGGAATCGCTCCGTGTTCAGCGTCAGTGCTGTTGTAGGATGCGAAGTCGTGTAGGTTGGTTTGGGTAGATCGGCCGAGAGGCCACTATAGATAAAAGAGCTCTCCATTCGCGAAAGATCCCAGAAACGAAGTCTCTTATCTGAGCCACCAGTGACGATAAAAGCGTGCCTCACGTCTCTCGAATCTTCTGCGGTTGCAGTTCCAACAACCATGGCACGAACTCCTCGATCAGCGTTCGTTATTTCATTGGGCTCGATGTTAGTGGCATATCGTCCAAGCATGCCTTCTCGTTTATCCTCGTCGACGTCCCAAGCCTCGTATCCCTTAAGGCCATCTTTGCTGCCCCCAGCTCTGTAGATTTCTCGGCAGACGGTCTTCTCCAGATCCCAAACGGTAACCTCACCTTGACCTGTTCCACCAGAAATGCAAACCCATTTGCCACGGCCTTTCGTAGGGTGGATGTACATTCTGTAGATCGAACCTTTACCTGGTAGGCCCCAACCCTTGAGTCTCATCTTGAACCGCAGATCCCAGAGGTCAACTACCCCATGAGAAGTACCAACGCAAAGCCAGTTGCGCTTCCTATCCACGCAAAAACAAGTTGGTGTTCCATGGTGTATTGGGTTCTCGAGGGTATAGAGGAGGCTCATAGTTCTTAGGTCGACACCGAGAATCCTCGAGCGGCTTGTGACGATGATAAGAACAGAGTTTGAATCTTGTCTGAAATGTTCACACCATACAGCGAACTCGCCATCTGGGAGTTGGTATTCGCGCAAAACACGTAACTTGCCGTACCTAATCACTCCGCTAGCGGAGGCGGTATCGACTTTGACCACGTGTACGCTCCCATCAGAGGCGCAACTCACAAAACAATGCGAGTTTTCTACAAAGCAGAGGGCAACAACTCGTGTGTTATCGCCATGCTTGTGAACTTGACGAGAACGGTGGGTAATATTCCGCTCTAGCCGAGCCGCATCCCACACTCTCACAGTACCATCGTCGCCGCCTGTGATGAAAAAGACATGATCAGGGGAAGGCAACACCCTATTGATAGGGTTTTTGTGCTCAGCAAATGTTGCCACAAGCTGCCCCGTGGGCTTCCAAGGGTCCTCTCCAGGTTGAACACTCACACGGCTTGCTTTGCTTCTCTTGATTGGTGTGACTATGGGTCCAAACTCGATTACGTCACGAGGAAAGTTGTCCACATACATATTGTCCAACATTCTCTGGATGCTGGGGTCATTGCCTTCGTAGGTATGCTTTGAAAAACGGGGACGTGTAGAGTCTCCTTCATTGCCTCCAGAGGATGGCTGTTGGTCTGATGAGGCTTGTGCAAAGGGTCCTTCAACTTCACCAAAGGCGTTGGCGTCGGTAGTACCGGTTTGTGCAATGGATTTGTTTTTGTCTTTGCGGTCAAGCAGGCTCAGGGCACTGGCTTGATGCCGAACTGCATTTCTAGAGGACGGCTCTCCCTGAGAAGATCCCTCATCGCCCGACTGTACTACGTGCCCTGCTGATGGCGCTCTGGCATGCGTTCGGCTAGCGCTAGTCGGTGAAAGGAGGCGACGCGATGAGCGCGGCCCAACACTTTGCACCCTCCGATTAGAATTGACCCTTTTCTTTCCACCAGTCGAGTCATCAATAGTCATTGAAGCATCCAAAAGCGCATCAGCAATTGTGTAAGGTTCTGCTGGTGGCTCAAGATCCACAACCGCCTTGGGATCTCGAAGAGGTGCATCGTTGAAGAACACAATTTGGGGGTGGACTCCCATGGCCTTAAGAGATACCACTCCATTAGATGCGGCACCATCTGTAGTTGAAGCATCCCGCGCCTTCATCTTACTCAGACGCCAGATGAATTCCCGCAAAGCATCGAGTTTCAGCTCATCTTCATGCTTAAGTCCAAGGTTCCTAAGTTTTGCCAACCATTGCTCATCTTCGTCATTTCGTGCCACTCGTCCCATAGAGCTTTGGGCTAAATCTCGAGACGCACGGTTTGATGTTGAGCCTTTGGAGCCGAATAACAATGGCCTAAGTTGTTGTAGTGGTTTCCAGTAGACTCCACGTTCTGTCTTCAGGGCCCAGGTAATAGCTTGGTCGAACACATTTCGAGCTAATGGTCTCTTGAGAGCATCAAGTACGTTGAGCTCGGAGAAGTCTGACAGTACCTCAACTTTCAGAAATGATTTCACGAGAGGCGTCAGGTTACACCTAACATCAGCAGGTGATAAGTATCGCGCCGACATCGACAAAAATTCCGCCGCTGATTCCCGAATCCAAATGTTTGGGTGCATGGTGAATCGACTAATGAGGTCAACTAGCTCCCAGACTTTAGGTCTTGACAGCAGACCAAGTCCAGTGAGCTGAGCAAGCGAGTGAAGAGCCGCTTGCACTACGTATTCCTCTGTGTCGGTTAAGGCTTGAATCATCAAGGGTAGCATGAACTCCTCCAAACTCGTGCTTCCGATAAAAGCTGCAATGCCCACAATGGTATCGAAGAACGCGCATTTGAGTGTCCAATCCCGATCATTCAGATAAGTATTAAGGTGTGTGAGAAGGACGTCATTAGAGTGATGGTCGAAAAAAAGGCACAGTTCAGGTACGGATGCTAGAAATGCTCTGCGAACCGATATGTCGGGGTCCTCAACCAATTGCTTAGAGTGGCTCTCAAGGACCTCAAAGAGCTGCCGTCCAGCATTATCGAAAACGCTTTCAAAGTTCGCCTTAGCATCAGCTCCAGGTTCGACTTCCGGGTCGGTGATAGGCATTGAGCCATCGGCTCGAATGCTCGAAGCCATGTTGAGGAATTTTTGTGCAGTAGTCGCAAGGCTTCCGAGACAAGAAGCATAAGCTGCTCTAACTAAGGGACTGGGTACTCTTGACCTGGAGCCCAGTGCTATTTCCATGCGAGGCAACACGTACTCTACCAGGACATGAGAGTTGAAGGCGTTGACTGTCTGCACCAGCTGAAGAAGCTGAGTAATCGTGCGAATAGCAGCAATCAGAACTAGATCCGTCTCATCTGGGACGAGAAGAGTCATTAGATATGGCAGAACTCTATCCAACTTAGCTTCATCAGTCAACCTCTCTGAAAAGGCGAGGAGTATGTCGCATGCACGGATTCGTGAAGATGCGCGCGCAGTATTTCTTAATTGAGACACAATCAGTGTCAGGAATATCAAAGTTCCGTCGTCTTCTGGTGGTTCTAGGTCGGGCGATACCGTATGATTGTGATTTGGTATGTTGAGTCTCACAGGAAAATGCGAGAGACTCAGTCTGGGAGGCGGCTGAAGTTCCTCTGAGGGCCTCTTTTCCAGTTGATAGCCAAGGAAATAGGAAATCTTGTCGAAATCGTAGAATACGCGATCGATTCGATCATCGGCTTCTCCAAGATTCTTTAAAGCGCCTGACATGGGGCCATTGCCCGACGAGGGATCTGTTATATTCCCCATGTATTGGTGCAGGAAATTGTAGAAGTAATGTGGAAATACCTTGCCCTTCCAGAAGTCCAGGTACTGATCCGCAGAGTATCGTTTCTCGGGGTCGAGCTGAATCATATGCGCTATCATATCTGAGAGATCTTTATTTGAATTTGAGATGGTGCTCAAATGTGTAATGACTGGGTCGTACTCGCCACGGCGGTACTTGTACAGCTGTGCGAGGGTGAAGATCTCGGACTCAAGAAACAGTTGCGCAATGACACAACCAGCACTGAAGATGTCCATCGCCCATGTCATCTTCGCCTTCTGTGGTGGCGCCTCTCCAGAAGCATAGAATCGTTCAGGGGCTATATAGCACGTACGGAGACCGGATGTATCGAAGAAGTAGGAGAAATCGGCTGGATTATCGTCGGGGAGCATGACAGGCTTATAGGCGGAGGAGAAATCGGACAGATATAACCAGTTCCATGAGGTCACGAGGACATTCTGCGCCTTGATATCGCCGTGATAAACATCTTGCGCATGGCAATCGCGCAGAGCACAAAGGAGCTGGAAGGCCAGCCATTTCTTCTCGATATCTTCGAGGAATGGGCGAGTGCTGACTCGGTCGTAGAGCGAACTGTAAAGGAACTGGCGGACAAGGTAACCGTTGGTTTCGGTCTCAATGATGCGCTGGAATCCGAGGGCATTTGGGATTCTTAATATCGCTTCACTCTGCTCTAGGCTTGGTCAGCGGACTCCTAAAGAGAACGGGAAGCTCCAGTAGCGTACCGATTATCTGTTTCTTGTATTTCTGCAACTTTACTTCGGCATACGGTTTGACGAGCACTTTGACAAGCACTAGACCATTCTCGTGGCGCCCGCGAATCGCCTTCATAAATCTCGCATTACCAATGCTTTTCTCATAGTGAACATCGCTCAATTCCGAGATGTCAATACCCGCGGAGCCGACAGACGGCGTCGCGAGGGAGAACCCTTGACCCATGGTTTGGCGGGGAGCCTAGCGGAATGGTGAAAGCTATCGGTCGGCCACGCAGGAAGCTATCGTCATTTTGAAGGTTAGTTTGAGTAAGAGTAGGCTGACCAACATAGAGTGTTGAAGTGCGGGAGGTCGGCTTGATGTCGAGGGTATGGAGAAACAATCCACTGTTGTTGGTGTGGGAGTGAAGCTTGAGCAATGAGGGACGTCATACGGAGGCGGGTGGAGAGCACGCGGAAGAGCATGACCCACTAAACCAACCACGTCTAAGTGATCTCAACTTGAACGGCATGGCTTGTGAATAGCCATAATTGAGTGCCTTAGGACTTCACATGCAGAGTTATTCAACATCAGTTTAAATACTCCCAAGCATGTCTCCTGTTTAGTTTCGCAAAACTCGCTTTCCTTGTATTGTTTCCTTGGTAACTCTTATGCTCCTGGCCTGCACAGCGATGGGACTTGTCATGCTTCAACCCAACATTAATAGGTAAAGATCAACCTCAATAATCAGTAAGTATCTAATTATGTGATCAAGGCTATTTCGTATGAGTTATCACGTTTTTGGACAGAAGAGATACTTGTTAAGATTGTTTGAACATATTAGGTATACCAGGCCCAGTGTACATAGCAAAATCCATTATTCCGGCCATTACTACGGCGTTGAAACATTCGGGGCAACCTATATATTCGGCTCTCTTGATATATTCTATTTGTTACAGTGGCTGTGGCTTTGAATAGAACAAACATTAAGTACTGCTGGCTTTGACTTCAAGAGCGCCCGATTGTTGTTTCGACGAATGTGCACTAGATGAATCAGCTCTGTCGAATCATGCAGTCAGTAGTGTAAAACTCTCGATACCAGTTTCTTATCACATCGACTTATAAGACCTCATGCATTTGTGAAGTTGTAGGTACTATCAAGACGAAGAAAACGAGCATCCCTTCATGGGGCTTCGACAGCCCGCAACTATACGAGCATTGCAACTTTAAAATCGAAGCTCTTGAGAGTACAATTTAAGTGAGAGTGGTGATTTCAGTCACCATAATTAAAGTAATAAAGCCAGTCATCAACGTTGCTTAGATTGCAGTCCTCTGACGCTGGTGAGCTTCGGTTGTTGATTCGCATGTAAGAGATCCTGTTTTCTGGATCCAATAAGAGTTGCTTTTGATACAGTCACGTCTGTTTCTCTTACATAAGGCGATCTTGGAAATCTCAGCCGGTTGGGGGTAGAAAAGGGTACGGCAGTTTGACTTATTGGCCTCCCTACTCTGTCCACCAGTTCTCCAGCTTACAGAATGCTGCTAGGAAAAGAACGAGCGAGTTCTTCGGTCAAGTCCAAGTCGCTACCAGCTGCTTGAAAGAGATCCTGATGGGTTATTTTGATGTAAATGATCTGAGTTTGAGCTTAGTGTTGAAACAGAACAGGGTGGACATCAAACTGAGCAGTGCGCATTGTGATGGGTTTAAGAAAAGAGGGCTTTTATTAATTTTAAAAGACTACCTAGATATTTGAAGTAGTCGGTTTTATTGTTCCGTAAACGACCCCTTTGTTCTTTCATCGCAGCTTAAATATTCTTAAGCAGCTAACCTCGAACTCATTAATCACACCAGGCGGTTGCCAGGTATTGATGCCAATAGCTGCATTCAATATCGTCTGACCTGGAATGACATACCCACTCCCCTCATCTTCCGGCCGAATCTTCTGTGCCTTAAAGGTCACAGAGAAGATACATATTGTCAGCCTGAACCCTAGGATTGCAAGCCTGGTGTGCTAAGCAGCATACAGGTATATCAACAGAGTTATCAGAAGCGATATCATCTTAGTCCATCAGACTCCTTAAACAGCTCGAGTCTAGCACGGGCTTTCACTCGCGATGCATTATCTCAGCCAGCTTGTGAAGCTCGTGAAGCCTCTCTTCGTTATTCACCAAGTCAAGTGTAAGCTGTCTTATATTCGAAATCCGACACAAAGCCTTAGGACGAGGTGCTTGGGTTTTTCGACCCTAGTCCCGACTAGAGATGACGATGTGCAAGGTCTCGTACAACTCTCTTCTTGAGCCTTGAAGAAGAGAGTAGTGAGCATTTTTCTATCTTGATGCGAGATAGAAAATTGCTTTTTCTTTTATTTTTAATCACGAGCTGAGTTGGGGGGAGGGGAGGGGTGGTTGGAATAAATCAATTTGATGGTGAATCCGACAGCTTTGATCAGTTATTGTTAAGTCAATGTACCAGCATTAACATATCACAAAGAACAACAGTTTACTCCTTTAAGGTATTGTGCGGAGCTTCCTAAAATATTAAATAGAAGGATCATCAAATACTCTGGCTATTGCTGTTATCGAACTTGCAGGCAACTTAGCATCTCTCAATGACCTTATATCTGCACAGTTGATTAGACCACCTTATCTTAACAGTGATTAGCTCAACGTTTAAGGAAAGGCTATACTGCTGAGCTTTTCTAATACTACTAAAACTAAGGATAGCGAGGCCTAAACGTCTATTACCATTCGAGTCAAGTATGAATCATCTGACCATCCATGAAGGTCAAAGGTGAGTGGTGATCATAAATTCATGACAACATATGAGAAGGAAGAATAAAGTGTACACGGGCATACACCAGATAATGAATGGGGAGCAATGCATCATATCACAGCTCATACTACGTAGTACAAGCTCCTTCCAAGTATTCCCATTGTTCGTAACCATGAACCTAGATAAAACTATATGAAACAATAAAAGAGTAAACAGAAACAATATAGACAAGATCCCTTGAAACCCTGAGAGCATGCAACAACCCCGACGCTATGAATGGTCTTTCTTTTCCATGTAAAAAGATAATCCCCTGAAACTAACTGACAACTGATATAAGAGACGAAGCCATTCCATGCGGATGCGATGCTCACGCTTCATGATAGATATAAAACGAAAGATATGTGATGGCCTTTCACGTTCCAACATACGGATGTAAGCCAAACCCGATTCCAGCTGGATTTTTTCCCTTTTTGAAGCTTTCCATCTCCTTCTTCCCAGTCCGTGACGCCAATGGTGATGTAGATGGGTAGCATAGGCTAACAAACAATATGAACAATGCCGCAAGATAGGTAGGGGTATCCTCGTCATCGCGTTTCGAGAATGATGGCCTCTGTACATGGCTGACCACTCTATGGTCCGCGACTGCGCATCGCCCGGGTTGATCGATATTGTAGTTTGGGAAGCTCCATCTCAATATCGATACCCTCGTCGGCTTCCATGATATTTGGATCCACGGCCATAGGTGCCATAGGATCCACTGTCGGAGTGGGCTCGGCAGCTTCTAGCTTGGCAGGCTCCAGTTTGTTATTCTCCTCCTTTGTAGGTGTCGGGCTGCCTTCCTTTAGGCCAGCAGTCATGTCGCGACGCATGCTAATGGGCCTTCGCGTGCGGATCTTGCCCATCTCCCCTGTCTCCTTTGCCAGCTCGGGCTCTTCACGCTCGACGCGCTCCATCTCAGTCTTGGCCATCTCGAGAACTTCAGTGAGCCGCCTCTGCACCTTGCTGATCTCATCATTGCAGTCGCCATCGCGGAGGAACTGGTGGGCACCATGCTCGCACATGCTCTGCACAAATTCGAGGCCCTTATCAAGCTTATCGTACACGTCAGGTGGTTGATCGTTAGCGCCGGATCGGGATATTGACATGGGACCGAATCGTCTGCTGCTCATATATCGTAATGAGGGGAGGGCGTCATCGTTGTTTCCATCTTCCGACACGTCCTGCTCGGCGAGCTTCTTGATTTGGGCGACTCGTGCGGCCATCTTGGCCTTACGCATCAGATTTCTACTCGATGAAACGAATCTCACAAGATCATCAAAGAAGCTCTGTACATAGCTATCGTAGTAGACAATGATCATACTTCGCGTTCGGTAGGCGGCGGGAGCATCTTCATTGGACATCATGGATGGCGACTTGGGCTTCTTTCTGACCTGGGCCCGTGCTCTAGCTTGCGCGACCTTGCGAATGGAGCCGGGACTAGGTGTATGGACTTTGGGGGCTTCGGGCTTTACTGGCGTTTGTGTTTGATTTTCGACGGTAGCATCTTCAAGGATATCCTCGTTCGCGGGAGGCTCGGCATGAACTACAGGAGAGTCATCTTTGGGCTTGAGAGACTCGGTCGACCCCTTGTTCCGAAGGGACTTTGTCTCTGCACTCTTGCCTTCAGCGGCAGCAACGGCGGCCAGCTCAGCCTGGCGCTGATCGATCTGGCCGCTGAGGTCATCAAGTCGCTGTAACCAGTCTGGAACGTTGTTGACTAGGTTCTTGAGCGCATCCATAGCCATTTCGCGGAAGTCTGATTCCAGCGGTGGAGCCGTGTTGGCTGAGGGTATAGGGGTCAGGTGACGTTCACCCGATCCCTAAATATCGAATTGAAGGTTGGTGCTGTGGGATGGAGCTGGAGGTGAGAAGTTGAGTGTTGCAGAATTACAGCAAATGAGGTGAGTTGGGGAATTTGAGTTGTGTCGGGAATCTGGTGGCAAATAATTGCACGGTGATCTGCGGCGTTTCGCGTCTCGGCTGCACCAAAGTCCAATTCGTGAATGCCAAATACAAAAGATCGATGATCATTCAATCACCATAATACTCGAGTGTAATCAGATATAGAGATCGTTCGGTTCTTGGGTGAGACTCGTATCAGTCTTCTTTTGTCTCGTGATGGTCGTAATCGTCGTAGGCGTCGTTAGATAGTACAAGGGTTCTCCCTGGATAAGAAAAGGAGATTAAGGTATGCAATGCGTCGATGCGACTTGACATGAATTGGGCGCCAGACAGACTTAGGTGAGCTTTGAAACCAAATGCCCAAAGTTGGAGAGAATAGAGGTAGGTGGTTTAAAATTAAAAGAGCCAAGGTTGGTTGAAGGTTGGTTGGCCAAGACGAAATGATTTGAGTTGGTCTGGCCTGGTCTGACGCTTGATGGGTCCACTAAGATGGATGGCACCTTGAGCGAAGAGTGAGTGTTGGTTATGGAGAGAACAGAACCAACAGCTGAGGTCTCGGAGAACAGAAGAAGGCAAGGTTCGGAAACTCTGAGAAGTCCACTTCAAACCGTTACTCGATCGACGGTTACGTCTCGTGTCGTCTCAACAGGGCAGGGGACTCGGCAGCTCGGAGGCTCAGTCTCTCTAGGGAATAACTGACCGGGTAGTGTAGTGCGATTGCAGCGGGGATAAAGAAGCTAGAGACTAGAGAGAGCGCGGAGCACGGGAATTGAAGCGTTTTACTGAGGACGAGTAACGACTCCAAGGATCCGAACAGCCCTGTCTAGGGTCTTATCCGATCTTGCACTTCCAGTGGCCTTCTAAGCTCTTAGGATTGGCCAGATGGTCTGGACGGACGAGAGCAAGCCACAGGCCACTAACGAGGGGACTTTGAGCTTGGCTCAGGTCGGTTAAGGGCTGAAGTAGGCCGAGAGTTTGCTGATTAGGGCGCGGGAGTTGGAACGACTTAAGCCCCAAAACGGCAAAGGCGAAGAGTCAGTTGATAGATGAGAGGATCCAAGGAGCCGAGATTCAATAAGAGACCGGCTGCGTCAGGAGAAGAGGAGGGATGTGTAGAGATGAAGGAGGAAGGAAGGAAGATGAAGGGAGAGACACGCAAATAGAGGTCCAATGGAGAGTGATAAGTTAAGCCTGGTACGTAGGCCAATAAACGAAAAAGAGAAGATGCAGCGTGTGAGGGAGGGGAGGCAAACAGGCATGAACAGGGGCCATGCGAGCAAAAAGGCGGGATGGGGATGGCGAGAGATTTTATTGTAGCAGCAGCAGCAGTAACAGCCGTAGACTGATGCAGATGCAGATGCAATGCATATTGACACTGCATGGTTCATGGTCAAGGTCAAGGAGACAAGAGAGGGTAAACAGAGCGAACGACCTCACAAAGATGGGGTGTTTCTTTAGAGCGTCTAGGGGTGTGAAGATTCCATGGATCCTACACCACCAAAAGGCGTGTACTTCTTCAGAGGAACCGTCTGGCACACTGCTTATCACATACAAATGCATGTACTACATACCACTCGCGCTACACCCCCTGAACACTAATAAAGCAGCAAAGCATTCTACAACAAGTCTAGTGATGAGAAGGGAATTTCTAGCAAAGATGAGATGGAAAAAAGAAGATTCTTCCATTGCAGGGGTCGTGAGTGGCGGCTGGGCGGCAGGAATTACGGCCGCGGCGGCACGGTGCAGGACAGGGCAAGCTATTAACAGTGTCTTGGCCAGGTCAGAAGAAAGAGGTTAGGACATGCAAGTAATCATGAGGTGCCATCGTTGATACTTCACGAATAACTATGCCCGTGATGATTTCCAAGGCTCGCATGCATTGAGTATAGGCCTAAATAAGTTGAATTCTAAAGGAAGCTACTACGGAAACAAAAACTATCAAAATATTACAAGGACCCTTGCGTTGTGATCAGATGCAAGAAGACGCGATTAGATAGGTACATAGTCACTTGGGGGCGAGTGTGGGATGTGCGGGATGGGGCGAAAGGAACCGCATTGAGGAGAGAAATGTGACTGACGTTTTAAGGGTCAGAATTAGATTGATTCGGCCAAGCTAATTGTGTGTCTAATTATTTGTGGCTTGGTGCTGAATTTGACACAAAACTGTCAATCAATATGGGCCTCAGTTCGCTTCCATGTTCATGAGGAGATGAGACAGAACTATGACAGCCAATCATCAATTCGATGTCTAAACACCTTGGCAGTGTTAACTTACAACGTATATATATATGATGACTCAATTTCTTCGTTAGACCTAATACTGTGCTGGAGAAATTGAATTGCGTACTCGTAAACGGGGAATGCTTCCAGCGGGGGTCGTGTGGAGCTGTTGACGGCCCATTATGCCCTCTCTGGCACAAATGCAGGCTCATGCATGTCAGGTAAAGTCATCAGGATTCTGAGCATATGGAGTACGCTCTCTCAAGCATACACAAACCAACAGGAGTTTGCTCTCATCCACAGGGATGCAGCGGATACTCCTGTCCATCTGAAAGGCTAACTTTTCTCATGATATGACATGACTACAGTATGTCAACAATGTAGCAAAAATTCCTCTCAGAAACAGACGTCGAAACAAATAAATCTACAGCCGTCAATCGCATCTCGCCTTGTCCAACCTTCGGCCCACTACTCATGGCGTTTTCTTTCCTCATTTGCCAGCATATCCGCAAGACATTCCCTCGTGCCGGGCCATCGGTGACGGAAAGATAAAAACACGGAGGTAGGTTGAACATCGCCCTCGAAACCTAAATCGGGAGATTCTTGCGCTTGTGGGACATTGTAATGGATCTACGTGAATGATGCAAATGCCGTGCTGGCTTCCATACCAAAGCTAGGTACTGAGGTGAAAACCGAGGTCTCAGTTGCTAGATTTTCTCATGGCATGCTTTATTTTCGAATCGATCTGAAGCTTATCGAAGTCCGATGTCCAGTTCATGTGTTTTTGCTTTTTGCACAGCCAACGTTCGGCCCTTGAAAGCTTGAACCCTTGCACCCCACCCTGAACTATTTTTCGTCTTTTTCTGATTGATCGATTGCATTTGTTGGTCTTGAATTTTGAGGTTGGACAGAACTGTTGGCACATGATGTTGAGAGAGGGTTTCTCAGGCACGGACTGAAATGCAATCATGACAGATGACCATCAAAGCTGGTGAATAATGTACTCTTTCCTTTGACAGTTTGTATTACCCCAGTCGAATGAATCCTCACTCATCCGTTGATGCTTGCATAGTCGATGCATGGTTCCGAATGGTGACGCATCACATCCTACGCTCGTAGCGAACTAAATTTTATATCTCCATCATTTCAAATCTCATCGCAAGCAGGGCTTGATTACTGTGGACTGTAACCCGATACTGTTTAGTTTCTTCTAGATAACGGGGAAAAGTCTCTATCTGGTTTTCTTCACCGAAATCCTTGTCATACTCTCCCATGCACGATCTTCCTCTGAAACGACCTACCTACAGAGGAAGGTTGAGAAACACAACAGCACAAAGCCGCACTTCCCGTCGTCTGTACGTCCAGAACACAATCTGGATATTGCATGGCTCCCGGTTCGCTGCAATTCCTGCAATAGGAAATCTCACGACCTGCGGAAACTATCAGCCTTGTTCCTCATGAACTTGTCATTGTGCTGCGCTGTTAATAATAACACTGGTAGTTGATGATCGGCAACCCGGGTATTAGCACTAGATGCGTCTTCAAACAAGACAGGGTTTGTCGATCTGCGCCCTTGGAATGCCCACAAGTCCACTCTTGAGTTGCCTCAAGGGTCTATAGTTTGGCGAGTTAATATTCGTTATTGACAGTCAACCCATTGAGTTACTCAAAGGAAACCTGTTGGGCCTTGAGCCACTGGTTAAATTCGAGTGTAACACCAAATTACTGACAACCAACAGCTCCTCCTCCAAAAAAGAGGCTGTGTCTTCGCCGCGTGTTCGTGTCCAACGGCTAAAGGACAACTCAACATGCAGTTAAGCCAAGGGGATCGTCTCGCATAACGGTGCATATTAACGTCGCATCAACAATTCGTAACATGAAAGTAATCATCATTGACATGATCGACTGTTGATTGTTCCCTATATTAGCTCTGCAGCCGATGGTTCACTACGTAGACTGTGCAGTAATATTAGTGTGAGAGCTGTTACGGCAGTTCTATCCATTCTTGTCAATGTCCGATTCGTAGGTCTTTTCTATCTCGGTTCTTTTTCTGTTTTCTTTGATCGACTTCGCTTGCAGGCTTCGCTTGTTAATTCAACGGTCAACTAAAGCTCAGTTTTGCGCCCAGACTTGAGAGATATCCATAGTTTTTATACGCCTCCCGTCTGGAAACCTCTATCAGCCCAAGACGCGTATGTCTCCGGCACTTCTGGAACGAGGTGCATCATCCCCAGTCATGCCATTTCATGATCAACAGAGTCTTGCCCAAGCAGATCAGCAGGGTTTAGCAGGTTGCAGGCGTCAACAGTTCATCACCTGACTTGACTTGACTCTATTTGTCAAAGATCCATATCCATGAACAAAGCAAATTGCCCTGTTTTCTCTCCAGCGTAGCAGGGCTTACAACCAACAAGTGCCGTGTCTGCATGGATTCAAATTGTCTCAACAGGTCGTCGTTAAATAGCTCCAGCTTCTCAGGCATATTATTAGTTGCTGATCCACAGGGATAAAAAGGTCTAGAACTTGACTAGTCGCTCGGCTTAAGGCAAATAAAACGGGATTTTGTGATAATTCGATTCGATATCTCGGCGGTGTGGACGTTAATAAATCCGCCCGTCTCTTGCAGTTCCGAGGTTGCACTCAGAAGCATGAAGGATCGTCAACAACCCGAATCCGTCAACTCGCAGCAGAGTTCAGGTAGAGAGTGTCATTCCAGCCACAGCTTTGAACCTGAATCTCCATAACTTAAACGCAAATTCAGACGATACAGTAACAGGTTTAGCTTCTTGAAAGATCGGCGAATAGTGCCCGTTGGTTGTGCTTTGACTTTTGTCTTGTCTCTGGATGGCCGGCTCGCTCCGCATTGACGATGCACGAAAAAACGGCCGAAACGGTCAAAAGGGGCTTTGGCTTGGCTTGGCTCAGCTTGAGACAGTGGAAGCCAGTGCTTTATGACGATATCATGACAGGGTTTCTTGAGGATGCAGTACTGTACATACAGAAGGCCCATTAGGAGGGAGAAATCAGGCACTGAGACAGCTACTGAGACATTATCATGGTTAATAAGCTACCAGAGCCATGCACCGCAGATCCAAAGCGTACTTGAGACGTAGCTAAGCTACTTCCGTCATACCAACCACGTATAACTGTTGCAGGCCCTTTGGCTGACCGAATTCATTTGTGCCGTCTGCTGAGCATCGAGTCTCAACTACGCTGCAAATAACTAAAACCTATCCATGCACACCGATGACTTGAACAAGAAATCTTTGCAGGCTCTTCTTGTCTCTGTTTCCAACTACACACCCTTCTTCTCGGAACAGTTCCGACTAATCCTTGTAGCCATCGAAGTGTGTTGTTTGTTAGTTGTTATGTATGTGTTGGTTCTAAGTCTTTTATGGCAGCCAAGAAAATCATCACCAAATTCTGTGCCAAGCCATACTACCATACGATCAGGTACAAGAATGTGTCAAAGTCTCGCGTGTCATGCTGACAATATGCACCCGTCGCTCTTTGACTCATGCCACACACCCGCAACTACCGAGGAGCTAACTAAAGTTGCTCTCTTTCTTATGTAGGTGCGTCGTTGGATTGCTTGCCTGTGGAGAAGTAATGTTCTTAATAGCTAGTAGTTGCCGAGTTGCTAGTTCTCAGCTGAAAAGGGCCCCTTGCATCGCTCTTTGATAGAATAATAGTTAAGATTGTCTCATTGCGGAATTTCGAGATGCAAGTTCGGCTGTTTGCCCGTTTGAGGAAATAGGACAAGTCTGAGAAACGAGTTCAGCTTTGAATAAACAATCAACCTCAACCAACATGCCTAGCATACATATTTTCGATGGGATCCACATCCCCTCACGAAGTGGAGCCGTCACTCAGTTCAGTTAGCTGTGTATCCGTAGATCATGATATTCTAGACTGGTCTGTTGTTGAATCACACCTGTGCCTTGAATGATTGCTCAAACTAGTCTGAGATGTGGAGATCAGGGCAAAACCTTCCAGATCGATGCAATATTCGCGACTTTGGTTATGGATACGACCGTAGGGCTTATTGCAATGCGAGGCTATGGCCTCTTGAGTATCAGAAGTCCGAGTAACGAAGCAAATATGCAAACATCTGACTTGATTGCCACACAACGCGAAGATTCTCGTTTGTGTCAAGTTTTCCGGGTGCAAGACACAATGGTTGCCAGTTCAAGTTGGTCCTTTATCAGCCAAGCGTCCTATTGCAATATGATACCCGGACGGCAATGTCCACTCCTTGTTATGGCCGCTAACTTTCTCGTATCAGGAGACCCAATAAAGGGAGGCTACATGACCGAGTCATGTTGGAAGCAGTCACTCGGCCTGAATATATAATTACACAAAACAACAAGGAATGGATCAGGAACAGCATTGATCGTTAGGCAGGGATAGGGTTGTACGGCAGTAGATCATCATCACATGAACACGACTATGGAGTTTTGAACGGATGGTAATAGCAGAGGGAGCTAAGAGGCAGAAGATGCAAAGTTATTTTTATCTCAACTATTGGGGGATATGTGATATGCAACAGGGTGTGGTATTATCTTTGAGGTCTTGGTGATGTGTGATTGCAGATACGTGTCAAGCCGAGCTATTAGATCTATTGCTGTCAGTACTTATTTCTATATGTCGAGTTTTAATAAGCACTCTCTTTATACATAACCCTCCACGGATGTCCTACAGTGTTTGCTCCATGGATGAAGAGACCAACTTGAAGTATACATTCGCCCAAGTCCCAGAGTTGGAGGCCTTAAATAACCTATATTGAGATATCTGTGTCCGATAGTTCCAGATGTAGAGATTTGGCTTCCGATACAAAGGTTCTTGGACGAGCTGCGCATACTGTTATGATAAGCTTGTTGTAGTGTCACCTCGAAGCAAAGATCCTTAGGAACAGGGGATAATTCTTTCCGGCCTCCATCAAGGTTGAGTCTAGTAATTCGTATATGAAGCAGATAACTGATCAGTATGTGGTCAGTTAGGAAATGGCGGTTGAGATGCTCTGGCAACTCCTGTCGTTAGTTCATAACCTGGAGCTTCAGCTCAAAAAAATGGCTGGGGAGAAGGGAAATGATATCATAGTTAAGTACATAGTGAAGCTTATTTTAAGCCTCATGGTCTAAGGTTGGCTTGCCAAGATCTCAGTCATAGATCCACGATAGCTTCACTGATGCGTGTACTAGACAGCCAAAGGCAACAAACGTTGTCGACTCAAAACTTCCATACGTCTTCAACAAGGCCAGTCTAACTCTGTATACCCACAGAGTGGTGGTACCGATTGTTGTGAGCGACCTATCCGTACTCTGTAGAGGGCAAGGCCGAAGGGCGGTCGCTCGATGTATTTTGAGATCGGAAAATAGAATAATCGGCAGATATACGGAGTAGTGGGGGTCATAAATGACCAGTGAGAGGGTCCAAGCATGGCATGAGCATTCATGGTATGTACTATGTAGTAGATATGAAATGAAAGATTGGTGGCTTCAAAAGAGGTACATACAATATATCCTATCCGTTTGAAAGTGCCGGCGTAAGCTCCTTTAGAAAAGCTCACTGCATTGCTACACAACACTATCACCACGGCTTAATTATCAGGTGACAAACTATGAAGCTGCTGACAGACATGGCACCTCGGTAGTTTATCTTGAGCTCTATTTTGAGCCTCGCCAACCCCAGCTTCTTCTCATATCAAGTTTCAACAGCTCTTAGGGTTTCCTCGGCTTATAATACCTTACAGGAAAGTTCGCCGAACCTTCGGCGAGTGAGATGTTCTAAACCATGACAGGAAAAGTCTCATCCTCCCCGGATCGGTCCCGTGTGTTGCCCGCCCATTAGCGTGGACGTGGACTGACCTGAGGGGTGAAACCCTCCGCTAAACCCTCCGCAACGTGAGAATATCGGACGCACAAGCTTGTCGAGTCGTTAGGCCAAGCTCTGTTGGATCTTTAAGCTACCGTGCCATGTCTTGCCTCGGCTTGACAAATGTAGATTTACGTTGACTATCACTACTTCTTCCCATGAAATCACATTCGCAAAGGCTATTCCACGTTACGCACGTGTCTGCGCTAGATAAGATGATATTGAGACTCGCCTAATGTCCCGCTCTAGCCTTATGGTGTTCAAGCTGTGTAAGCGCCCTTTTATCCCAACCAGGTGCGGGCCGCCTCCTCCAAAGCTTGGCTTGCATCTGTAACCCTTGCCTTGCCCTGCCGTGCATATTCGGACGTTGCACTCGAGAAAAACTCCTTCTCCAACGGAAGCGGACCGACTCTTAACTCGAAACTTGTTCCAAACTGGAAATCGCCGTGATCATGATGCGCATATTACGACTCGGAAGACAGTCTCTTTGCGGTTGTGAGTCGTATTATCAGAGTATCAATTGGATACATATAGCTAGGTAGCTAAAATCCTCCATAGTTCCCCAGCCTCTCCCGCAATTCAACGGAATACTTTGTTGTCACTTATCAGAGACAGGGGTTGAAACATGCACTTTTGCTTATGCGGAACCAGGTGCGGAACCAGATGCGGAATTGGATTCTGAGAGTTGCAGTTGTGAGAATCACAGTCCCACCAAGTTACCTTGTAACCACCCAATACTTGAACAGTCAGTGCTGCTCTGACGACTTGGTTCATGATCCTCAGTGCATGGGCCATTATATGAGGTCCGTTCCATATAGAGTTCAATGTCTGTGATCTTTATTCTCAACAAGACAAGGCGGGCATGCAATTTAGACAACTGAGACATGCTTCCGTGAGCGCCTATAGACGAGTTAACAACCAGTGAGATACCTTCATCAGAATTTATGGTAGATTGGTTTATGCATCTTCTAGGATAGTCACTCAACGCTCCCAGCCTCTTGAGTTCAACCCCCAATCGCAAAACCCCATGCGGGTTGATACTTGGAGAGAAACAAGATCAGACCGGTTGAGTTACCTTGGCGCTGCGTCCGCCTTGCATAGTTGGCTGACATATGTACGAATGGCTGCACGCTTCACCGCATCGTTCGTGAGAAACTCCAGAGCAAAAGTTGATGAGCAACATGTCTTTCCGCATACCCGGAGATAGTAAGTCCGTTCCCTGCTGGGTCAGCGGGTATTGTGCAGCGGCTATGTCCCTAAAGAAACTCGGTTGATCGGGTCGCAGATCTTTTGATCTGACGGGTCTCGTGCTGACTTCCTGCTGGTGGAGTGTAATATTCCTATCACGTATTCTGACACTTTCGTAGCGAAGGAAATGAAGATCATGTACACGCATAGTGAGTGTATGTATTCCAACTAGGCACCAGTTTGAAACCCTTGGTATATAGTCCTTTCTCGCAGAATATCGATATGCGGCACGGTTTTGGATACATGATTCGAAGACTTGCTGACGTGGTCGGTTGGTACTGATGTAACCAATCTGACTGTGCAGTATATGACTGCTCTTATAGTATTATGGCACGATAATAGCTGGTCTCATGTTTGGACCTCGATAGATTTTGTGTGCGTTACAGGGCCATGAAATACGAATGAGTAGCATAAGATAAGGTATATGAAGACGTATAAGCTTGACCTAGTAACATTTGAAAATCTTATTAACTAGTATGATAAGTTTCACAAATTACTGAGATTCTGAAGCTTCGTGCTAACTTATACAAATATTACCAGTCAAATAAATAGGTGGACAAGCTAACAGCGGATGACCTTGAAGCTAGAACACTCCATCCAACACCAACATAAATAAATATATAGATTGTTGGAGTGTTCGATCTTTTATCGGTTCACCAAACCGCTGAGATATACCGACTTTGTCTGTGACATGTTTATTCCTTGGTGAGCAAGAGACATCTTTAACTAGCACTCACAAGCCTGGAAAATGTACCTATAACTCCAGATAAGGCACTCAAGTGTCCATATTTCCTTATTCTCTGGTTTTAAGATATATGGGACATGTTTCTAACTAGCTAGCAGTAAGAGTGTTATGCAGGGCCTTGAGTGATATGTTCGTGAGACCAATGTTATATGGCCATTGGTAGACACAATGGTCAAATACATGCTTTTGGCATGGAATCAAGTTATCCGGATATCATTTACACACACACACACACAAACAAAAATCTAGTAAGATTAGGAGGGGCGTTTGAGCCAGTCATACTGTCTGCTATGGAGCCATGGACGAGGCTCATCATGTCTCAAGTCATGTTGCCAGTAGTCAGAGACTCAACATCCCCTCAGGTACAAGAAATGCTCCTTCTACATATCTATCGTAACAATGCTGAATGTTAAACTAGAGCTACGATATAAACTTTTTAGTGTTTATTCGTGGATGCAACAGTGAACGTATTACAGAGACATCCACTCTCGTAAACACTGATTCATGGACTAGCTTTCCTCATAAATCCCAGCATCGAAGTCCCATAGCTGAAACAACAGACTTATCGATTTTCTAACGCCTGTGTACAGTTGTGATGACCGAGGCCCTCACAGTTCTACAGCTTGGTCAGGTACCAAGACTATTGCAACTCACACACGGTTGAGTCACAGAAGGTACCCAAAAGCTCGCTTGCGATTACTGTGTCTCTAGGCGAGCAGCCTCCAGTGTGACACCAGGATTCTTTAACCTCCAGACAATGGCTTGAATCTGGTCACAAGATCGCTAACGAGTGTCTCAAAGGTCTGCTTCGAAGATGCATTCTGATAAGTTGCCCCTTTCCTCCTTCATCCTAGTTACAGTGAAAAGGTACGCCCTACTCTAACCAACCTATTCACCAAGGACATATACTAAAGTACAAACTTTCGTCTTAAGGTGATACCACTGACCGTCTAGTTTAACAATTCAAGGCCATAGCTCCGTCTTCTCCCAATAACCATCCGCCAATTGATAGTTCCACCTCCTATGATCCTCGGGATCACTCAGATCAACCTGGTCTACCTCCTCCGGCACAATAACAACAACGCGAAAATTCTTCCTCGCAATTTCGTCATCCAGGTCCTCAACCTTTTGGCCCAGTCCGAGTCCAGGGGCAGGCTTCTCGTCCCGCTTAGTGCCAGGGGGGGGATTACGGAACGATCCCCGCATACCAGGACTCAGGTTTCCAAAGTGTGCTGTGATCTCCTTGCCCCAATTCCAGGAAGTTGAGTGGTCCTTTTCCTTGAGTCGCATGTGTTTCTCTATTTCTTGCCTGACGTTTGAGGTCGAAGGGTCGTTGATGTCTTGGCCCAGAAGATAAGCGTGGCCACGAAGACGCCATTGGGTTTTGGTCTCGACGACCCAGAACACTGCCTCCACAGGTCCGCCGCCACCAGACTGAGGAACATTCTTTCCGTCTGTTGATAGCTCAGTGATCTTTTCCATACGGACGTCGGTGACAATTGTGAGAAGATCACTCTCATACAAAGGAGGGTTCAATGGTGCCTGATTCTTGGAATTGACGGGGATTTCTGCCCATGTGCCTCGGTATACTACGGTACGGGACCGAGGAGTAACTGAAGGCTCATGGTGAAGAGTGCTGAGCATAAAAGTTGGTGAGTCCATCTTATCTACGTGTGATAGAAAGGCTGAGCGCCACGGCGCAGCTATTGTAGTATGAGTCGCAGACATTGTGTGCTGGATATGGTTAAGAATTTGAGTTGTTCGCTGGGTATAGCGGGCGGCAGGTCCCATGGGTAAAGTGGTTTGAGAAGTCTCCCGAGTTGTGTTACTTGTTGTGATAGTTGTGAGATTGCTGTGAAGTCGGTTGTGAACCCCACTCTAGCGTTCAGTACCCGAATATCATAGGTCAATGATCAGGACATCGATCTATGAGTCATGACGACAAAAAATTAGCCAGGAATACAGGAACAGAGGTAGAAATACGTAGTGCCTATATATCTGATATGAGATAGAAGCATTCAAGAGTCTACTCTAGGCTATTTTACGTGGGACTGTCATGATATAGGGTAACACCGTGAAATACCCTGTAGTATCACCAGGATTACAGATTTGAAATGGTCTAGTTGGGGCCAAGCCAACAATTCATGATCCACTCACATATCCAGAATATTTCCGTCCTCGGGTCACATCTTCTCGATCGTTTCTAATACCCGTGATATCACCATTAGGTTTTATAGTGCTGAGCTTGGCCTTTCTCGCTGCTACGTAGCCCGCAGTCAAGGTGCTTGAGGTGGTTGAAGATTAGTCATGTAAAATATAATCGATGGCAGCTCATGACTCTGCTAAACTCGCTTAGCGGGCAGTGTGCAGTATGACTAAGTAACTCATCAACTAAAATTAGCATAGATGCTCATCATAATTGCTCAACAACTGGTGGCATTCCACGTGATGACTCTGGCCAGGGTCCAATTGCCAGAAACAAGAGAGATCACCAACTGCCATGCCAGCCCATGCAGGAAATATGACGAGCTGGCTGCTTAATATCCAGAGCCAATAGTTAGGGGAAGGACTTGTCACTTGTTGCGGGTAGTTTCTTCCATTGCAGAAAGAATATTGCGTACGTCATGTACTCCGCCTTAGATTGGTCAACGAAGTTCTCTCTGAATGTTCTAGACCGTCCGGGGTCCGGGGCTTGAAGGAGACTAGCCACGGGGGGCTGGATGGAAGTAGCGGCAATACCAGCAGAGGTTGGCGAAGCGAACAGGGGGTTGTTACGAAACTACGAATTGCCGTTGTCGCTATCGTAATGTTGGGAGACAATTTGAATGAGTTGGGGGCGATCGACCAATAAAATGGCGCTTCACGACATTGTCCTGCTCGTAACTTGGCCACTCTGCCACTATTGTCTCATCGTTGGTGTGCTGAGAGAAAGGTTGCCAGCCCGCCGGGGGTCTCCGAGAGAAAAGAAAAGTGATCGACAAACCCTTCTCTTACTCCTTCTCGAAGCTTACCCGGCACATAAGTTGATGCACAGTAGCGTAACTGCCAGCTGCCGCTGCATTCTTGGTGATCCGACAAGACGTCATGGGTCGTCGAGAAGAGTCCAAAAGAATTTAGAGTTGGGAGTAAGAATTCAATGGAACGCGGCATACATACGGAGTACAAGAAAGGTAAGATCAAGGAAGTGTTCCTATTCCGTTCCGTTTCCGTTACCAGGGTACAGTTGATATTGAGTTTGGCCGTCCAACGACTGGGATCATTCCGGCGGCTGTGGTAGGCCAACTTCGGCGGAGAACTGGAGATGCTTGTCTCAGGCACGGAGATCGACTAGGACTTGTCGGAGCGATGTAATTCTCAAGTGGTTAACCAGAAGACTTGGCTTTGAACCAAAGCCGCTGGCGCCCGACTTTACCAGGGTGCCGGACTGTTGGAATCTCGTTGGTCTTGCTTCTGTGACGATCGTTTTTCGATGCGGCCCATTCAGAACCACCTAACCTTATCACGATTGCCAGGTCCGTCCTCTAAATCGAAAGTCTTCACTTAAGAATTAACGCCGTTTTTCAAGTGCCGGTCAGTCCACTGGGCTGATGCATGAGCTGATGTGACAAGTTTCAAATGAACTTTCTTGGAGTGATAGCTATGGAGCCTTTGTTTGGTTCTTTCCAGTGCCATCTTGGTTGTCTCTGCATGCAGACCTTTTTTCTTCATTTCTGACTATCAGATTTCTTCGTTGATATGGCATTTCAACTGTCACTCAATGCTTGTCTCACTGTGAAAGATTTTGAATTGCCTTTGTTGGTCAAGTTGGGGAGGCGCTCAGCCAGGTGGAGATGATCATAACTTGGCAATGGCCACTTAGCAAAAAATAGACCTCGGGCCTGGGCCAGCCATATTGCATGTTTTTGTACCCTGGATTTTTGAGCATCAAGTGATGACATGTTTGAGCTTATGAAATCATGGCTGGAAGCAAATAAGGAAATATGTTGGTGGGTTTCTTAGGTAGATCTGCGCTTTTTTTTGTGTCAAGTCCGGAACCGAGCGACGACCTACGCACTAGTTGACCGAGCTGGTCGGCACTTGTTGACGAGGCCTTCAACCATTGACGGAGTTCTCGGTCGATCCGTGCACAATTTAGCTCTTGATAGTCACGGAGTACCTCTTGAAGGAGTACCTGACCGAGCCTAGAGAAAGAAAAAGGGAGGCTGAAAGTGAAAGGCCTCGCTTGGAGAGTGGGATGTCGTATCTTGTTTCGAAGCGAGGTGGGAGAGACCAAGGAGAGAAGTCGGAGATGTTAGAGAGTAAGAGAAACCTGGATGGATAGCCCGATGCTATTTACCCCTTTGTATCGAGTAATGCAGTCTAGCAATAAGTTTCACGGAACATGGCTGCGGGCTAGTGCATTAGGGTGCTCGGTAGATTCCCATTGGTACTCGCAAGGGATGGTAATGAGATTGGGCGTCAATAATTTGCTGCATCATTTACACCTGTCAGAATTGACTGCGATTTGCATCGTAGATTTGACATCTAATTGTAATTATAATCCTTGGCGATCGTGTTCAAAACCAGAGAGCAACGGCGGGGTCTCACCCATATTGAAGAGGCGAGATAATTAGTCAATGAATGGAATGAAGTCAGGTTCAGCATTCGGACTCATGATGTTCTTGTCATGACAGTAGGTAGGGCGTATTATGAGTAAGTATGGTCTGAGTCGTACATGGATACCCCTAGAAGGGTCCAACATCGATCAAACGGGTGTACGCGAAAAAATACATGTAAGATGAAGAAAAATAGCCGCGATTTATGGGATGGATGGAGGAAATTTGTTATTACCCTTGATCTCGGGCAGGTACTGACGACAAAAAACCACTCGCCAGCGGGCGCAACTTCCGTACCTAACGCTTATAACTGCCCTTAGAGGCATGGTAAGTTAGGGGTCTCCCGTAGAAAGGTACCTACAGTACTAAAGCGCACACTCACTTTGCTGAGGTGCTGTTGCCATTCCCACTCTGTTGCTTGCTCCGCCCCCGCCTTTTTTCTACGGGTGCCCAGGGCATTTACTCCTCTTATTTTTGACTCTTTTTCCTCACTTTGCCCATTTCGCAATTCCCTTTTCTTTTCCGGGATCCCTCTCTTTTTTTGGTCCAATTTCGACCTTGTTATTCCCTTGAAATGCTCATGCAAGCCGAGAGGTTCTTTTACGTTCTGGCCCTACGCATATGGATAAAGTCGTCACTTTGACTACTTGTCTATCTCCGATACCACTGCCCTCTGTCAATTACTCTATCACTCGTTTTTCTACCGTCGCGGGCTTTCTGTTCCAATGGTTTTTAATACAGCTCTACTACTAATAAGCTCTCTGCCGTCCGTTTGCTCTACCCCAGCTACTGCCGCTACCGCTGCCGCTGCCCTGCCGCGGCTGCCCATATCCGGCCGTTATTCCCAGCGCCGCCCACAGCCAACAGCCGAGTCAGTTTAAATCAGCAAGTCGCATCAGTTCGGATTTCAGTCTTTATTCCCGGGGTCTTGCAACTAAACCTAAAGTTATCCCCAGAGCTTTCCAGAGCTCAAGCTCCAGGAACAGCTAAAGCTCCATCCAGCTCCAGCTCTGGATCCAATCGAACTTCTTTTTGGTACAGGCAAATCCCAGATCTCAGCCCCAGTTTCCTTCAGATCCAGCTCTCATTTCTCAACGTCCAATTGACGCGCTCCTAATACCCTCACAAGGCGCTCATCCACTGGACCGAATATTTTGGCGATCTTTGCATCATCTTCAATGGATCTGTCACAGCGGGCGCTTCCGCGTCACACTCATCACCAGCCACCACCTCTCTCAAATCCATCGCCTTCTCATCTGCCCGCTCAACATCATACGTCTACGTATAGTCCTGGTCCAGTTGCTTCGCATCCAACTCTCCCTCTTCCCGGAACTCACCCACCATCTTCGGCCCTGACACCAGGCTCGGCCTCAACCTCCCCTGCTTCCATCTCCCATAGGTTGCCTTCAGCATCAGCATCGACAACCTCAAGGCATCCTACCGGTGACTACCTCCCTGACGCCGATGATCAAGACGCGTCAACGCCTGTAGATGGAGAGGAGCCTCCAAAGAAAAAGCAAAAGCGCAACAAGCCAACTCTTTCATGTCATGAATGCGTTGAGCGCAAGACTAAGGTGCGATATTTTTATACTGTCTATACTCTCAGGTCATGCCATGTCTGCACCGCGCATCACTTAACTCAAATCACGTTGCCCCATACGAGATGTCCCACTTTACCCCGACATTTGGGTTCCGTGGAGTATTTGTCTGAGCATGTGCAAAAAACAATTTGTCTTTCATTTGTTCCATGTAAATTCGATGGTTGGATAGCTTACTGATATCAATTATAGTGTGATAGAGGCCGACCTCATTGTCTTGCCTGTGAGAACCCCGGGTCTTATCTTCTTGATTCTATACTTACTCTACTTAGGTATCAAACGACAAACTGAATGCCGATATGCGCATGTTGCCAATCTTCTCGAGTATGATGCCTCCTCACTGGGTTACTGTCTGTTCTGTTTTAACAATCAAGTAGGGAGACCACCAGGTCTGCCGCCAATGGCCGCCGCATGACGAAACCCCCCAAGAAGAAGTCTGGCTCCAGTGGAAAGTCCCCAATTCCAAATATTGCAGATAGGGGCATGTCCAATGATCCTAGAGCAACCTCTCGGGGTGCTGTTGCACTCTCTATTGGTCTCCTGTCCAATGTCCCTTACTCCTTACCGTCTGCGAGCAACGTTTTCGGCATTGGGTCCGAGCACCCGTTCGCCAACTACTGGACTTGCGAGGGAGGTTTGCAAGAGGTTATCTCAGTCCTCCCTGACAAGATCCAGGCCGATATACTACTCAGCCGTTACTTCGAATGCGTCGATCCTGTGTATCCAATGATACACCGTCAGACATTCTATGCGGATTACGAACACTTCTGGCAGATGAATCAGCAAGACAAGGTCGATACAGATCCCTCGTTCATCGCATTGATCTTCGTCATGCTCGCTTTGGGTACCCAGTTCGTGACATCGACGACGTCTTCTCAAGAGCGGAAGCAGACAGCGGAGTTCTATGCTTCTGCCAGCAACCAGTCCTTGCGTATTGCTTCATATCTTAGCAGTGCGTCTTTGCGGTCTATTCAGGCCATGGTCCTCTTGGTTTATTTCCTTATCAACGACAATCACGCTTCCGATGGGTGGGCTTTTGCAGGTATTCTGATCCGGCAAGCTTATGCTATGGGGTTGCATAGAGATCCAAATATTGGTGAGTGGCTTGCTCTTCCCTGGAACCAACCTGTTACTGATTTTGAATAGTTACCCCCAATGCTACCTTGTTCGAGAAACAACAGCGAAGAAAGGTCTGGCAAGCGGTGCTTCTCCAAGATACCTTCCTGACCGTCTTGCTCTCCCTGCCGCCCTCTGCAACGCATACCGATGTTTCTGTGGAAGATCTACTCGATGACGGCTCGTCGATTGCAAATAGCGATCCTACAGATACGGCATATATTCGAGGCTCTTGGACTCTGGCCAATCTCGTTCAGGAGACGATCTGCTCACCAAGATCGTTGGACCTGCCTATCTGCACAACAGCAAGGCATAAATCCAAGCTGATTGCCGACTTTCGAGCTGTATACCGATCGTTCCCCGATGTCTTCCGGTCATGGGATCCTGATAGCATTACAGCGCTGGCGAAAACCAATAAGAGGGTGGTGCGGCAGACTCTATTCCTTACCAGCAACTACTTCCATAACCTGATGCTGGTTCACGCTTCCGAGAGTCCTGATGTTCCTGTCAATGTTCGTGGGACATTGGAGGCAGCACATGATGCCATTACTGCCTTCTTCCTTCTCTTCACTCTGCTTGAAATAGAAGCCCGTGTGTGGTGGGTTTTCAACCATCGGGCTTTCTTGGAAGCGTTGTGTATCGGTAATGTTCTCAAGGAGGCTGCTCGAGAGCCAGGTGGTGCAGATATGATGGCAAGGGATCCTCTCCTCGTGAGGGCGAAAGCTGATATCAGTAAGTGCCCTTCCAGTATCGTCTCTGGTCGACTTACTAACTTGTTAACAGCACGCATGATTCAAATCATGCAGGTCATGGGTGAAGATTCTGAAGTCGCGAGGACACGGGTGCAGGTTTTGAGTGACTTTCTTGTTTGAATGAGGTGAAGTCTGTTGTACAAAAGGTTCCGAGTAACGATTGAATGAGGTGCAAGGTATGGTTAGGAGAGCGACCTTGGTCCTGCACGCAGCATATATCCAGTACGGCATGTACATATAGATGGCCATATTGCTTGATACACAGCTGTGAATATTTGTTAGAATTCAGCATAGCATAAGCATATACGGAGGAGCGTAACAAGATTTGTTCTGTATAGGTTGTGTGTTGGTGTAGTTTTTGTTTGAAATTCTCAGTGAACATGTTTGATTTTTGAATAATTCGACTTCCCAGTGTCAATTGACAAGATGTAAAAAACCATATGGCAACGGTTGTTAAGACGTCATCAGAATATGAAGGCATTTCTAGATTCAAATATTGCCAAGACTATCATGGTAGGGGCAATGCCGATGCCGTTAAGCCCCACCCTCAACACTCAAGTCCTTGCCGGGGCTGAAGGATGGACTCGTCAGCTCATGACTTCTAATTGGCCCCCTTCGCTTGCTGTGGGTTGACTGATTGCGTCGCCCGACCCTTTAGAGATCAGACCGTCAGACAGGCTAGGCTTAACAAGGCTTCATAACAGTTTCAGCGCCTAAGCTATCGTACACTACAAGGCTATTACAGGGCCTTTTTGGGGAGGCATCCGCGTGGCCAGGCTCCCACATCCCGTCTTTCCAGTCCTGTCGCGTGGGCTTTTTTTTCGTTTCTCATTTCCACGGCATGTCATCATTCTAACTCATCCTATTGCTCTTAAGCCTTTTTCCCCTTCCTCGCAACTATTAACCTGCTTTCCCCCCTCCCTGTTTCATTTTTCGTATCTTTTCTGCCTTTAAGCTTCTTTCTAGTGCGGCTGCCTGTGCATACCCTAGTTTGTCCGTGTAAGAGGGTTTTTACAGTTGAAACTACCTCCGCCTTTAAAGATAAGGAACGAGAGAGATCCTTGACTTCTATAATTCATCATGCGCGGCCTTGCTAAGGCTGCCGTGGTGCTAGCACCGACATTGGCGTTGGCTCATGGGCCTCACCATCCGCCGCCACCTCCGCCACCTCCTATGGGATACCTACCTACAGCTCTCGATGTCACTCCCTCAGCCTTCGTCACAGTCAAGGTGCCCTTGAGCGAGTCTGAATCGTACCCTTTGGTACTTCTCCAGTCTTGTTGCAATTGTAATCTGGAAACTGACTTGTAACAGACACTACGATTCGATGTGGAGGAATCAGAAGAAGTCTGTGGCCCTGCCAGCATCACCCTTAATGGGGAACCTCTCAAGCAGGATGCCAAAGGTCGAGGCGTTGGATCTTTCCTCATCAATAACGAGACCACTATCTCAGCTGATTGGGGCTTCGAATGCATCGGTCCCAAGGATTTCCCCTTTGGTCAGTCACTGCGCTTCAACGTTAAGGCCCTCGACGACATGGCCCTCACCGCAGAGTCTTCCTTCTGGATGACATTCAAGCAAACTGCCCCAGTCCGAATTTCCGATGTTGGAAACGCCGCCTATGTCTGGAGTCTTTCCATGCCATTCAGTAAGGAGAACGATACTTCATCTGACGATAACTCCGCTTCCAAGCCGCCACCTTCGATCTGGGAGTACCCCGATCGAGAGTTCCAGGATCCAGAGGAGGAGCTTCAGGTTGAACTTATGGAGTTGAGTGCTCTGCGTAAGCAGATTCTTCAGCTTGGGGAGCTTGTCAAGGAGAGGGAAGCATCTGTTGCCAAGAAGCTGGGCAAACAGTATCCACCACCTACTCCTTCAACTATGAAGAAGATCAAGGAGTGTGATGGAGTGCAATGTGTTTTGCACACTGTTGGTGATGAGATGCGACATTCAGCCCACAGATTCTACGGTAGCATCTTTGGACCTCCTCCGCCCCCTCCTCATGGACCTCACGGCCCTCACCATGGTCCTCATCATGGAAATGGAACTCGTCACGGTCCTCACCCTCCTCACCACGGCCCCCCTCACCACGGCCCTCCTCCTTTCCCTTTCCCTGGAGGTCACCCTCCCCCTCCTATGTGTGCTC
>JAALXK010000016.1:0-99169 GCA_012977745.1 Fusarium anguioides
TTCTAGCTAGTTATATTATTACACTAATAAGAGAGATGCTACTACTTAGGGGCGCTATTTCTCCCTTCTTTAACTTATGCTATATCTAAGTTGGCATAAGACGTCCCGGAATTTCGAGAAACATGTTTCGCCTTCGTCGTGTGTCACTTCCATATGCATTCGCGCGTATCAACGCAGGCTGTAGAAAAGCCGGGAATAGTTGAGGTAAGATTGGGCTAGGATGTCATAAAGAATAGGATAATTTACCTCAATCTTTGGTCCCTAGGTGCCTCTCTATCATTTTAATAGGCTCTTGGTGCCCTGATTATTTCTGTCACGTTAAGTATATACAGATAAAGATTGATAGTGTTGATTCGTATATTAAATAATGTTCCTCTTGGTCAAGATGTCTGAAGCTTTGCTTGCAAATCATCCATTTCACCACTGTGGTAGACCATGTCGTAGAACTGGCCTCGACTGTTATACAAATTGCGAGGTGAGCCATATCTAAGTAGAGAAAAAGAGGAAGAGTTAGTCATTCACTTTTAAAACCAGCCTGAAGCACGACTTACTCAAGTACACGTCCCGCACTCATGACCACGACTGTGTCATAATCAATGATTGTCCGTAACCGATGCGCGATTGTTACCAAAGTGCGATCGCCTCCCGCAGCTTCGAGTTCCTGTCGCAGAACAGTCTGAATGCCTCGATCCGTGTCGTAGTCCATACTTGCTGTAGCTTCATCAAGTAGCATCAGCTTGCTCTGGCGGATGAGGGCACGGCAGAGGGAAAGAACCTGTCGTTGTCCATGAGAGAAATTCTCACCGCGGGCGTCGACGCCTGTCGTCAGATTCACAGTATTGTGCTCCTCTTCATGCGAATGCTCGTTATCGCTATCATCAGAAGTTTGAGGGGAGAAGGAGGCAATGCCTTTGCAGTTGTCAAGGGCCTTAGTAAGAACCTCTTTGGGAACTCGGCCGCCAGGGTCAAGATTCGACTCGACGGTGCCATTGAATAGCACAGCCTCTTGTGGGATAATAGTGAGGCTTTCACGGAGACGACGCCGGGGGACTTTTGTGATGTCAATCCCGTCGTATAGAATCTCACCAGAGACAACATGCGTGAAACGTAGGAGAGAAAGTACTAGCTACAAAGTGTAATGGTCAGTGTCACTATACACGTTTTCGATTTAGGGCAGATGATACTTACCGTACTCTTGCCAGACCCTGTTCGTCCCACCACTGCCACGCGTTCACCTGCTTTGAATTTAAGATTTACATCGGTGAGGATGTCAGGCCCTTCAGGATCGTATCGGATCGTAACGTTTCGAAATTCGATCTCTCCAGACCGAGGCCAGTTCTCGGGGATCGTATGGGCGGGATCATCTGTATATTCACCCTCTTCTGAAAACGTTGTGTCGCTTTTTCCCTCGGGTTCCAAGTTCACGTACTCCTTGACTCGGTGGAACTTGGTATTAGGTCAGTAAATTCCTGGTAGGCGAACAAAATTGTACTCACGCTCTGCATCTCAACCTCCATATCGTTCATCGCTCGTACTAGTAACAGAATAGTCTGACTGAGGCCATTGGCGTTGGTGAGGGAGAAACCGACCAGCCCTGCCGCCACCACACCAGTTTGCGATACTGCAATGATACCTGCTGATAGACTCACAAGGGCTGTCACAAAATCAACGCGTACAGCCACCCAACGGTTGGCATTGAAGCCAGCTTCGGCTGAAGCTGACCATGCACGCAGCCTGGCAGCTAATTCTTCCCGGAAGGCTGACGACATGCCACTTCTCGCACGGATGACAGGAAGACCTGCCAGAGTATCGGCGAACTGAGAGAACACGGGCGACTGAGCTGACGAAGTTAACCGCTTAATCACAACGGCAGTTCTAGTGTATGCTTCTCCGATTAGAACACCAAACAAACATGTGAACAAGGCTGGGATCATAAAGACAGGCATGATGCTACTGACAGCACCAATACGGAAGAGCATGAGAAGGACCGTGTCAAGCATGATTCGCAACATCGTGCTGATCGATCCATCAATAGTGGCCATATCACTAGAGAACCGATTGGTGATGCGGCCAATAGGGATATGCTTGAACCATGAGAGTGAAACATGCATAACGGCACGGATGAAATCGTTGTGTAGTTGCTTTGCAGCATTCCAAGCTCCCCACTCAAACATGATGATGGCCAAACAATAGCTGCCGATTTCAAGGAACGTGAGCCCGGCAAAGATGCCCATATAGTATGGAATATCGATGTGGGCTTGATGATTGTATGCTTCTACCCATACAGAGAGCCACAGAAGACTGCTAAAGGTAAAGATGTTCGTGGCAAGCAAAAGTCCAAGGCAGGCAGCAACAAACACTGGGTGTCCGAAATAGCCCATATATTGCAGAACTGGTGACAAAATTAGTGTCTCTTTGAAAATGGGCAGTGTGCTTACAAGTCATGCGGCCAACCTTCCCAGAAGCCTTCATTTCCTGGCTGACAACATCTTTCAGGCTCTTTTCCTCCGAAGTCCTGTTAGCATTATTCAAAGCATCACCGTTAGGTTGGATCTCCTGCGCCGTATTAGCGCTTGCATCGACTTCCTCGGTATCCCCTCCTAGAACTTGAGCGATTGCAATTGGTTTGCGGACAACGCCGATCTGGGGCTCTGCAGACTCGACTTGTCCTCTTTCCAATACAACTGACAAGTCTGCTTGTTCGGCAATCCATGGAAGATTTGTCACAAGCACAATTGTCCTCCCACTCAGAAGATCGGTACAGAAGCAGTGCTTCCAAACACCAGCAGCTGTTTTGGCGTCAAGGGCAGCAAAGATGTCATCGAGTAGCAAAAGGGTTGCTTTGGAGTACAAGGCTCTTGCAAGAGCAACTCGAGCTTTTTGGCCCCCGGAGAGAGAGGTCCCGTTTTCACCCACGATAGTCATATCTCTGGCTGGTAACTCCTTGAAATCCTCCCAAAGGCAACATGCTTCAATGACACGGTCGTAGCGTGTCTTCTCCATTGGACTACCAAAGAGAATATTGGCATGAATGGTTTCATTTTGTAGCCAAGCAGACTGGGAAGCGTATGCTATATCGTCTGGCCTGGTCACAGATCCATTCTCCAGGTAGGTTTCACCAAGGATAGAGAGTAACAAGGTGGTCTTACCGGAACCGCTTGAACCGCCAATAACATTTAGTCCTCCTTGGGCAAAATCAATTGTGATATCGCTCAGGGCAAATGTTGCTGTCTTGGTCTTTCGGAACGAGGCCCTATTAATATGAAGCGGTCCCACGGGGTAATGAGGAATAGGAACTGTGCTCTCAAAGTACCTGTCGAGCCGGGCTACCGACACCAACGCACTCGCGAAATTCCTGCCAAAGGCACTAGCCTGCATGATATTCCTGCGAACGTTTTTGACAAGGAAAATAGTTGTGAAAGCTGTAGCAGCATCCAGCCGACGCTTGGAGAGGCCTACATGCAGGCCAAACATGACAAGTAAGGATAGGTAAGGGACAATTTGCATAACTTGGTTCAGCGAGGCTTGAATCATTGAGGTTCTCCATAGTTCCTTTTGCTCTGCAGAACGCGCATCGATAATCCTTTCTGTGGTAGGCTCTTCCCAAGCAAAGTACTTGATGGCGCGGAGGGAGGCAAGATACTCTGTCACCAAGGACAAACGCGAGTCTTGGGCTTTTCTGACTCGACGCTGAGAGTAAAACATTAAACGCCCAAGCCATATAGAAAGAGGGGTGGCTAAAAACAGAATGGCATTTCCTACCAAAGACGCCCAGCCCATCATTCTGTACATGCCGATAAGCGATATTATGGTTCCGATGGGGGTACCAATGATTGCCGAGATGATGTCTCTCGACTTAAAGATAGCGTCGATATCGGAAGCCATAAGATTAGCTAAACGGCCGGCTGATGTGCTCTTGGTGGCACTCTGGCCATTGCTATTTTTGCAGGTCCTGCTTCCCGTCTGCAGCTCAAAAGGGTCTTCTTCCATCTCCATCGAATCGAGGGCAGTGTAGTACAGTTCCTGAGTAAATGCAGATTTGATACGAACAACGAGTCTAGTGGAAGTAAAGATGTACTGCTGGAAAGCAATGGAGCGTGATAGTGGACCGATAAACAGGAGTAATAGCCAAAGCCATGGCTTGTAAACGGCACCATCTGGGTCAGCAAGATATTCCAGTAGCTTGAACATGGCGAAAGCAGCTATGTTTTCAACTGTGTAGGAAGTGGCAATCCAGAACGACATAAGAAGCAATTCGCGTTTTTGGAATCGAAGAACCGTACGGAATGTCTTTTTGGAAATTGAACGGGCTTCTTGCACAAGGCTTAAGAGGTACATAGGCTCGTCATACCAGGCTAACTTTGGAATATCAGCCATGTCAAGTTTTCGCTTGGTGCCCTTCCAAATGATTGGAGTCAGCCAATCGTAGGTACAGTAGTAATTAAACCAACTACAAGTCTCTTCAGGAGCTGGTTCATTCTGGTCGTAACCTGGAATATTAAGTTCAACTTGCATTGGTGTCCATTCTCTTGGGGTAGTGGCTGCAATGGCAGACGCTACTGCAAGAGCAATGATACCCCCTGAAGTACTGGTGTCGTGAAGACATCTGGTAGCGGTCTGAATACAAGGCAGGCTATGACCGGCAATAAGAATGACAAGAGTAGCAGGTAGCACAAAGTTGATTTGATGCAGTGCTGTGTGACGCCATTGAAGATGGTTGAAAAGCCGAAGCAGACCGATAGTCAAGCCATACGCAACGCACACGATGTTGATCCAATGCAACTGATCTTGTACATAAGCAACTGTGACGAATGCAGTGGCAGTGAGTCTTGCCACTTGTGAGGCAAGCTCATACGGCCAACAGATTTTGGCAGCCTTGAATCGACAGCTAGACTCTTGTCGACGAATTCGATCTAGGTGGTAAATGAGCTGCATAAGCGACAGGAAGAGCACGGCGGCTTGTGGTATGCCAGAGTGGGCGAGCTGTGACACATGGGAAATCCACGGAATACTTTGGTATGCGCTGGAAATGTTAGTACGGACTGACTTGTGTATCGATATATATAAGACCCACCTAGCCAAGGAAGAAGATTGTGGTATAAGGGCAGATTGATTCCCTCGATAAGGAGAGAATTCGAACCCGCCAAAGCGGTGAATTATGATATCCATGATGCTGATATAGACATGAAGGGCCACGCAGAGCAGAACAGAGCAGAGCAGAGCAGAGCAGGACACGAATATTCTAATGTTTAAGTCGACATTCGCTTCAACTAATCATCATAGTCGTAGACAGAGACACGGGATGATATTGAAAGAGTTAAAAAGCAACCAAATTAGCAGTTGAAGTCGGAAGTCATGATTAACTAGTGAATGGCTGGAGCTCTGGGTAAGTGGAGCACACCATCACTCATTCATTCATCATGCCTGGACTCGTTATTGTCTGCCCCGAATATCGGCATCGAGGGCGGAATAGGAAATACAGGCACCAAGGGCGTTAGCTGCTTAGCGGGGCGAAGCTCCGACGTTTTCAGTGGGCGACAGCGGACTAAGCTACCGCCCGGCCCGTGGGGGTTTAACGTCTTTAGCTGAATGCAGGGGCATCCATAAAGTCAGTTGGGGATACAAGACAGGCATCCAGGATAGGTTGTATCAACTGTGAGAGCCTAACTTTGACCGCCTCATTATGTCGTTGACCGGTTTCGGTTATCTTGCCCCCTCTGTTTCCTCTTTGCCGCGGTCAAGAGGCGAAAGTTGAGGTACGGTGTGATACGGCGTGGTTTGGTGTGGCTGGGCTGGCTCCTATGAATCGTAATGGCCGTGTTATATCCAGAACAATTGATGAACTGCTTGGATGGCATCACTCAGTTCGCTTCACTCTTTATGTACTCCTTGTGATTGGTGATGTAATCGTAGGCCTTACCCTCCTGAGAAACTTACGGATACTGGAGCCTAAGATAATGAATAGAGGCCTCATGAAGATATCATCATAAACTCAGGAAATCTAACTATCCTGGCATGCTCAGTTTGCTTCGCGCTAGCCCAGATCTGTAATGCCTACCAGCTTTTGGTTGCGACTGGTTGTATGCGATTCACGGATACCGGAGGGTATTGATCCGAGTAGGCGTGGCGTCACAGACCCACAAAAAGGCGTTCCAAGCCTAACCTTCTTTTTATGGGCCTCGCTCACCATCAAAAACTCAGACCACCCAGGTTTTAGAGTTACTCTTTGCTGCTAGGACTGTTTATTGTGCATTTCCTTTTTTGGGGGCATAAATATACATTCTCGGGTCGCTGGCGCAATGGTAGCGCGTAGTCCTCCTAAGACTAAGGCTCAGGGTTCGAGTCCCTGGTGACTCGACGTACATTATCTTTTGGAGGTTGTGGAAAATTGGTCTGGTGTTTTATTTTTGCTGTTATCCTGCAACATGGAATAGGAACAACTGCACGCAGCCGCTACATATAATGTCTACTGTGTTATTTGGGCTGATCTGTGTCTCAGATAATTTACTTTCGTAGATATGACTTCAGCAAGGGGGAAGGTACAGCAACCTTTGTTATCGTCTTTCTCCCGATGGAGCGGAGAGACAAGTCAAGCGGCCGCGTCTCTAACTCTGATATAACCAATTCTATGGAGAGTTGGCATCTGTTCCAGGCGCTGAGCAAGCACAAGCCTGTCTACTGTTCGAACACTTATTAACAGGGAAACAGCGCACAATCTCATGGGAAAATTGTCTAATCGTAATGGACAACTCGGCTCTCTGATGACACCCCAGAGCCAGGTAACTCCTTGAAGTCCTTTATCACGATATGCTGGGTGAAGTTTCAAATCGAATGACTGGAATTGGACTAAAATAGACTAATAAACATTTGTAGGAGGGGAAAACCTCATAAGGATACAAACCCCTCCTACTACGCAGCAAACCATCAAAGAACCTTCAAACCCAACGAGTTTATCGTACTGCAAATAGCCCACTTCTTTCTCTATTTTTGTCTTTTGATCTTTTCCTTTCCTATCAGAATAGCATGAAAATAGAAACATAAAAGAAAGAAAAAAAGCCCAAGCAGTGCAAAGCAAAGCAATAACTGCAGGATCTCATTCGCACTCCCACCCAATCTAGTCGGCTCTAGCGCGTAGTCGTCCCTGGTAGCTCGAAGCAACTTACATTTTGGAGGTGATGGAAAATTGGTTCGATGTTTTATTTTTGCTATTATCTTGCAACGTGGAATGGGAACAACTGTACGTAACCGCTGCATGTAATATCTACTGTCGCATTCGTGCTAATCTGTACCCTGAATGGCATGATCGTCACTTCACCGCAAGGAGCCCGTTGGGATCTTGCATGAGTGATAGTTTTCAAGTGACTCCCATTAACTCCTACTATCAGGCTCATCGTGACCCAAGCATATGGCTGTAGCATAATCTCCATCGTGGCTGATCGACACCAACGCAGTTGCATCCTCCGTCTCTCCCTCGCTGCTCCGTATCCGTGCAATTGGTGGGCCACTACCTAATCTCTCACCCTGCACGGGGCGTCTCTCAATAATAATATCATGAAACGTCAAACGACGATGTGGGTGGGCTTTGATGGCGGCCTCCTTTGCTGCAAACCTAGACAAAACTTAACTGAGTGATTATCACATCATTGCCGCCAAACGCGAACCTTCCTGCCATGAATGCAGCGCATCTCCACATCTCAGGGTTGTTTGAAGCAAGCTGTTCATGTGTCTGAGGACTTTTGCTGCTGTCATGCAATGTATCCCTTACGCTGTCGAGTATGCTTAGACGTGCATCCTTCTTTGCCAGCTCCTCAGTGGTCAAAATTCGGTTTACAAAGCGGGTAGCTCGTGGACTTGACAAGACATGATAGATGCGCGATATCTGGCAAATATCGGTACCAATATTCAGAGGGAAAGGAAATGCCCGTAAGGGCTTCATAGTGATAGGTCGATGAAGGTCGATGGCGGATGCACAGTTGCGCGACTGAAGATCTTGGTTATTGAGCCGCTAGTGTCGGCAACTTATCGATTAAGCTCCACCACTACGTCACTGAGCATTGTTTACTTTGAGCATCTGATCTATCTTTATCACCGGAGTAAAAGCTCCAACAACCTGGTCCTAATGTTTCGCGTTGTGTCGGATGAAGTTCCAATTACTACCTAACCTAATTATAGGTAATCAAACAGCTTACATCGAACGAAGGAGCGAACGATGTATGTATCAGGTTTCACAGACGTCTCGACAGATCCTCAACGCCAAATTCTCGATTCTTCCATTACTCCGCATTCGACGTGGCTGTCGAACCATGCAACAATAGGCCGGCTAAGAAACATGGACTGAACAACAATGGCCAAAAGCAACTTGAGTTGCAGAAATAGCGACACAGCTATGGGAAAGCAGCCGAAAGAAATGGCTAATCAATGAGAGACGGCACCGCTCGCCCAGCAACGTCTTTCGATAGCTTGACACTTTTAGTTCTCAGCAAGGAGAGGAGCGCGCTCCTGGTCAGCAGGTGCACTGCGCCATCGGATCTCTCTGCCAGTCGCGGCGGGGACGGCGACGAAGATAGTAGCGATGAAGAGAAGGGCCATGATGATAAAAGCGAAGATCCATTGCAAGGCGATCACCTGGTGAAGGAACTGGGAAACTCCAATTGCAGCAGCGAAGACGCTGAGCGAGAAACCCATTGTGTAATCCTATATTCTATTAGTGTGCTGTGTCGCTCAGCGAAACAAGCCGACATACCTTGTAGATGACGATAAAGAAGAGTCCATAAGCGAGAATCGACCAAATAAAGATGTTTCCGAAGATGCGAGCAACCAGGTGGTGAGGATGGTGGACCATCAGGGCACCGTTCCAGTAAATTGCGACAAAAGTCCAGGCCAAAGGTCCAGACACAACAGGCGTGTGGATGAATCGAGGGTATGTGTTGTGGCGGAAGTAGAGCGATGAGAGGTTGATGAAGTTGAGAACGAGAATAATCTCAGCCCAGTGGAAGTGGGAGCGGACAAAGAGCATAATAAAGGCGAAGTGGAAGAGGTTATTGAAGATGAAGTGACTTCCGACGCTGGCGGCAGCGTGAACAATGTCCGAGTTGCTCGAGAAGAGGTGACCAATATAGCCAGCCTGGAGAATGAAGAGAACAATCCTGATGAATGTCTTAGTATACGAAGATGATTGATGTAGAGGATTACGCACCAGTAGATGGATGCAATGATTGGGTTCATAGTGAAAGCAGTGCGGTACATGTGGTTCTGCTCCCAAATCTTTCGGTTTCTCGTGTGGCCATCTTCGGGGCGGTTCAAAGTGTAGTAGACCGTGACAACGAGGGACAGGACCCAGGTAATGAGGGTAAGGATCTTGTAGGTGAGGATCGCACTGCTAGAGTGGGAATCCCTCTTACCGAAGGGATTGTCTATGAAAGTTAGTCGAGATGCATTGAGAAAAGATGGCAAGGAGCTAACGTACACTGCTGCCAGTTCGCCATGATGAAGCGCTAACCTGAGGTCGACTCTAGGTTGTCTGTCGGTTAAACTAAAAGAGTTGTCGTCGGGACAAGAGTGTATAAGTGTGTATATGTGTGTGTATGTGTGTATGCGTGTGTTGTAGAAGCTGTGACGAGTGAGAAGGGGAAGAATCTCTAGAGATGACGAGAAGTGTGGTGGAGGGAAGAAGAAGTATTTAAATGGAAAGCCTGGAATTATCGAAACAGTGACCTACAGCTCCTGTAGGAGAAGTCTATTAGGACTGATGGGAGGTGTGGTTCACTCCTCCAAGCTGCGTTAGTTATGCGGGGAAGCAAGCCAAAGAGGGGAGGTAGCCACACTCTGGGATGGATAAATCCATGCTACACACACACACTACGAATGACAATGAAGGGGGTTGAGTGCCTGCTATCAAGGTACTGTACTGTACCTCTCGTTTATTTGGTCCGGTCTATTGCATGTTACCTAAAAATACATAAACTTGCCTGCCATTTTAGGTGTTCCTTAACAGATATTAGCTACAAGGTATCTGAGATATCCGAGCAAGGGCGAGAACAACTTTGTACTACCATGCGGCACAGACAGTACCTGAGGTAAGCACACCGAAGCTAAAGAAAGGCTACGTCAAAGGATTAGATCAACAGAGGCGTCGCATGACTTGCCTGCTTGCCTCTTCACAGCCTCTCAGGCCATATCGGATCTTGACTTGTCTTGTCCAAGCGGTGCGGCGCGTCTCTCATGCTGCCTTGCTAGACCAGATGACCTCGCTCGAATAGCGCTAAAGGACGGATCAACTATAAAAACTGCCGGGGATTAAATACAAGTCGGGCTGTTATTGGCTCCAAGGAGTTGAAGCTGGCGACCATCACGAATAGGGATGCTATGGGTGTGGTAGCAATGAGGAATGACAGAGGTGCCAAACGAGGGTACAATGGTGCATGCTGTAACTGTCAACGTAATTGAACGAGGCAAAGCCTGTGTTCTGTATCTCGACTCCATTTCTGAGCCAACATGATGCTTTTATTGTAATGCAAATGTCGTAGTTCTTATGTACCTATTTTATCGATACAGTTTCTTCAACTTGGAAGACCTGGAACGTTCAAGCATCCAAATGGATCTTTTCTTTTTTATCCCCGGAGTAGTTCCTCTGCACAGACCCGCATTAGGAATGCACAAAGAAGACCGGTCCTTGCAGATACTTTATAATTGGCTATAAAGAAGAGCCCACTGTAATGACGACAACTTTGCTTGCTACAATACCTCGGTAGGCGGCTCACAGCGGGATAATAGGCATTGTCGGGCTTACAGGACTAGGAAAATATGTATAGCAGATCCAATTGCTCAATTATACATTGTCAATACAGAATCCAGACTATAGCAACACTCTCATGTATCTGCTCCTCTGTTCCAATGCAAGTCTCACACCATGTATCAAGTCGTGTTTCAGCGCACCACCATCATCGCCAATTGAGTACCAATTATATAGGTTGCACCCATGTCTATGCCCACACGCTCGAGTGAGTCTGGGCACGCAAACAGAATTGCATGAATGTATGCAAGGCCCTCTGATACGTCACCACGATCTCGAAAAGTCAGTGCCGAACCTGCGAGTGCCCGCATCTTTCTCGTGTCAAGACGTCGGATATCTGATGACCAAATTGAACACTCTCCAGCCTCGAGAAAACATGTGTTCTAGGTTCGCCAGAATCGCTTTCCTTTTGTAGTAGTCGATGAATCTGGAGAACGTGCTGCTCGTGGTATCTCAGCAGAAGGCCTTGCTACTTATGCTTGTTTCACGAGCTCGGCAATTGAATTCATAATTCGACTGTTACGCTCGACCAACCACAGCTAGTCGATATATCGAATCTTCTCTTCTGCCTTCGCATCAAACATTAAAGGTTGGCCTTGACCATCAAGTTTTCATAACATATTGTCAGCCATCTCAAGTTCACACCTCCAAGCGGATTGCTGAATCATAGCCGAAACCTCCCTGATTGACAAAAGAGCCTATCACCAGCATCTTTCCACATCTCGAAACTTGCCTCCCGCCTCGCGCGTTTCTTCTCGACTGAATCTGAGTGTTGGGGCGAAGATTGCCAGTCCCTCGATGATCCTCTAAAGGTTTCCCCAAGGATATAGTTATCGCTCCTGTAGCTGCTCCCTAGTTGCACAACCACTGAATAATTCGTTGGGTCGTTGATGAGCCACTGGTTTGATTGATCGCCGCTCGAACTTTTATGACTGCTTGCCCAAGGCGATTGACGACTGCCCTGAGACTCTTTGTGTAATTGGAAAGACTCTTTCTTCTCTCGAATATCAGGAGGGCCGGAAAGTTGAGAATCTTGAATTGGTTCGTATACGTTGGGTATCCGTGGGTATTCGCTGGGCTCCACCCACGAATTATAAAAATCGTCTGTCAACATTATTTTACGGTGGTATGGTGCTGACGATGGTGATTGCATGGTGTAATAACAGTGAGTTGATAAGCAAAGGGGTTTGGTAGAACGACCGAGGGCGAGAGGGTACTTGAACGATTTAAAGGGTTGCAGGTTTCGGGATTCTCATGTCGAAGAAAATCGGACGTTCATACAAATGAGCGCTCGCCCAAAGCTCACGCGCATTTTTGGAACATCATGACCAGATTTGGGCCGGGTCACGCCAATGTTGACCAACTACAAGCCGAATTCAAGAACGACGTGCTCAGCGTCGTTATGATATGCCAGGGCGGGCCTCAAAAAAGCGGCGGCTAGCCGTTGGGTATTGGGTGCCGAGTTGGGTGCCGTTGGGCAACGCATATCACATCACGGCACCTCATAACACCTCACCGCGGTGGATTCTGATTTTGGAATTTCCATCTTCCTTCGAGAAGAGGCCTAGTTGCGGCTGTGTTGCAATATATGCTTGTCATTTGGGCATGTTAGCCTCTGAAATGGTCCGCCAAACTTGGTTCGCCAGTTCACTCAACGTATGCATGCACAGCCATGATCATGACCAATCAGACTCGCATATTGTATTCTGAAATTACAATATGAGCAAATTACATACACTCAACTCATCCATCTGAGCTTGGAAATGACACGCAAGGCACCAGCATCGTACGCCTTGTATAAATGAGGCACTCCCCAAGGCAATTGCAATTATGACCGCCAAGAGCCGGGTAGAAAGTGCAAAATGCCACACATTAAAGAAACAGGGCTCCCTCCCGCCGTTTGCGGGCAATCTCAATCTTATTTCACACAACAGACCTTCTGCTTCATCGTTACGGCTTTCAAGGCGGATCAATAACAATGGAGTTTAGGGAAAGGTCTTTTTCAAGGGGAACCGATGACAGGCTGCCCAAGCCTACAACACGGATGAACGACGAAACTTGGGAGAAGTTCAAGCCTTTTCTCTGCGGCTTGTACAAGCGATATACTCTGAGTATCGTCATGGACGTCATGGAAAAGAAATACGGTATTGTCCAAAGGTAGATAATTGTCAAGCGCGGCCTCCAACTTATTGTTATTTGACTAACTATTCCATCAAAAAAGCAAGCGACAATACGGCTACCGTTTCGAAAAGTGGGGGATAAAGAAATACAATGCCAGTGAGAAGAAGTCTCCTCACATTTCTCTATCACCCGGTGGCATCAACGAGTCAATTGACTTTGGTGATATTGGGGCTGACTTCGACCAAGAGGCTTATCCCTTCAACCAGCGCATCCTGTTCGAGCATCCAGATCCAGATACTATGATGACTGCAGCAGGGTCAGACGACATGGACTATGAAGAGTCGCCAGGCAGTCACAGGGCGATGGAGCTCATCATTCAATATCCATGGACGACTGGGTCAAATGAAGAAGCGAACAAGCTTGCCGCTGACTTTTGTGCCGCCATGCTTGATGATACGAATGCGTTCACCATATACTCAACTCTCTACGACTCTTTATCGAACAACAGCCAGTCTCTTTCTGAAACCAGGGAGTTCATTGCTATCTCTTGTGCTCGAGTAGCCGGCAGACCAGACAATGCTCGCAATGCCAGAGAAATTCTTGCGAGGGAATGGTCCGAGGCAGCGACAAACGGAAACCGAGGATCGCCATTTATCTTGTCAATTCTCAAAGCCTACGTGGGAAGTCACCAAGAAGACTCTGATAAGTCACTGTTCATCAGCCAAGTCAGCCATAATATCGAACAAGTTCTTACCAGCAACGGATCTCTTAAGAAGATATCTCATAAGTATTCCTCGTTTGATCTTGTGGCATTTTTCTTTCTCAGTTACGCCCTTGAGATCTACGACGATCGATTCGACAAGTCCAACCCCCCGCCTTTCATGACGGAGCATCTCTTAAATGAGTTCATCATGGCGCAGCCCTTCGTGGGTGCCCTTCGCCACGAATATCCGTCTCCTTTAGGCCTCTGCGTTAAGTGGTGTGAGGAACAACTCCGACTCAACCATCCTGTGGCTCTCCAAGATGCCCTAGTACAACCCAGTCCTGGTATGCGTTGCTGGTGGTACAATATTCGGATCTTTTGTACCCTCTGGGGAGTCATGGCGCAGCTGGTACGGGCAAATTGTGCCCCTGACTGGTATACTCAGTGCGAGTCAGCTTTTGGGATCCCTCCATCAGAACTACTCGTGACGCTGTCCTGGATGATTCGTGCTGAGGCTACCACTGCTGACGATATCATACCCGATGCTGAACTACTCAGCCATGCCGCTGATGGCGCCAATAAGTTACTGAAGCTTGAGGAGTCCCAACTCTGGATAGATTTTCTCGAAAGGTTTACGTGGATGAATGATCTAGCTAATTTGGGTGATGACGAGAAGTCATTTGAAATGACTGTCCAAGACCAGCTGAGAAAATATGTTTCTGAGATCCTCCGAGTCCAGTTGCCGCACCCAGCAGGGGGGCAATCCAACAGCGTTGGTGACGTGGACTTCTACAATTTTACACAGCATGGGTTCAGTGATTTTGACATGACATCTCAAATTGGCTTCTATAGATAGATAGACAGTTTTCTTATCCTTTGTCCTCGACGCTCATTTTCTTCCCCCTTTTTATTCACTTTGCCTGGTTTATCAATACAAATTGCAAATTGTCATGATTAGATGGTGGCACAACAAATTCAATTGTTAAATAGATGAACAAAGTACAAACAAACAAACAGACCCAGTCTATGTGGTGCAGGGGTATACGCAACAGTAATCCTCCGCGGTATCAGCAACCTCTTCATCCGCTCGCCATGCTTGATACCACATCTAATAAAACAGATAAGAAAACCAAAGGAACCTCGAGCCCTTTTCAAGATAGAAATGAATGAAGTAAGCATCATACAATATTTCCAACCAACATCTAAACCATATCTCGTATCTCTCCATAACGCAATTTTTGCGATTCAGCTTTAAACTTCTGTCACCAATTGCTCGCCTTCGTCAAGGAGCTCTGTAACTTTGCGCACGTTCCCAATCAAGCTTCGGCCTAGGCCACCAAGGAGGAGCTTCTCGGCATTGGCAGGAAGGCCTAGGTAAGTAGGTGGCTCTCGCTCAGGCAGGCGGTGAATCCAGGCATTGAAGTCCTGGAGGCTAGTGCCAGAGGGTACAGAAAGACCACCATCAGGTCCGTCGACAAGCTTGTGGTCAATTTCGTAGGCGGCGGGAGTCAGGAACGATGTGACAAGCTGAGACAGAAGTTTGAAGTCGCCTTCGTCATCAATCTTGCCACCGTATGTCTCTGTTACCATGTAGCGGAGCATTTCCCATGGAATATTCTGGGGAGCAATGTTGGTTCGGTTACCTGCCACACCATCAACCCAAGTGTCGACGATGAAAGCAGAGCATTCGTACTATATCACGTTAGCCACTGAGTTCGGTTGTGCTTTAATTTAGGGATACTCACATCGCTATCATTAAATTCCCAGAATCCCTTCCAACCCAAATTGGGTGCGTATCGCAACCTCTCCTGTACAACAGCGTGCAAGAAGGACAAAAGCAGGTAGAGACGTGTCCTTTCTACAGGGCTCTTGGTAGCTCGTGTGGAAAGAGAAGACATGGAGTCCTTCATGTTGGCCCTAACACCAGCAGGCTGCTCGTACATTAGAACACGAGAAGCTCGGAGTAGATTGACTGGGATCTTGGGGCTCGACTCCATAGACAAAAACAGTCGGAAGTCTGAGTGAGGGTTGAGTGATCCCATGCGCTTCTCTAAACTTTGCAGCCAAGTAGGAGCTAAGTGAACGTTCTTGACCAAGACCCATGAGCCTGTTTGAGCAGCATTGCTGATTGCCTTATCTGCACTGGCAAGACCTTCGTTGGAACCCATGGCAATATTTGTACATTTGACGCGCATTCTCTCGACCAAGTTGTCCACCTTGTAACTGGCATCGAAACCAGGGCTCGACACCATAGAGATTGGCAGGGTAGCAGACACTTGAGTAACGGTCTCTTTGAGGTCCTCGACGACGTCAAAGATACCTGCGCCAAAGACCTGGTTGACAAACCGTTCAGCCGCAGGAACAAATCGGTCCATCCTGAAAAGTTTGATTAGGAGGAGAGACAGGAGTGCCTGATCCATAGGCTCAGTCTTATCATCCCAAATCTGCGGTACAGCGTTCTCGGCCAACTCCTCGGTAAAGAACTTGTCCCAGTCTTCGGCGATGATGAGATCGAGCTTCTCCTTGAGAACTCCGATCTTCTTGGCTTGGGCGAAAGCGTCATCTCTCTGATCAGGATTAGATGAGAGGTCCTTGCCTTCGACATTGTTGTCGAGAATGATGTCAATCAAAGACTTGTCCATTTTGTAGGGCGATGCCTGTGCCAGGAGCATTCCGAGGGTGACTCGGTCCTTCTGAAGCAGACCCAGAGCAGTTCGCTTGAACGTGTTGATAAAGAGATCCTTCACAATCACGTCACGCCGAATGTTGTGATCGGTCTGGCCAGCCAGATTCTTGTTGCCATGGAGTACTGACTGGAAAATGTCGAGGAAGTACTGGAGGGAGAATTGATAGAAGTGGTTGAGGTAATGAAGCTGCTCGAGAACGGAAAAGACAGCACTGCAAGATCGGGCGATGATACTGTACTGCTGCGTAATCTCTTCGACTTCGGCCATGACACCTTCAGTGTTACTCATCTTGCCAGAGATCTCGGCAGCTTCAGTCTTGAGAGTCTCAAGTGTTTCAATGACGTTATCGTCATCAAGAATATTACCACGGGACTCGTTGAGGGCCTGAAGCAACCGTTTCTCCAGCTGCCTTAGATGGACCTTGAACTCTCCTTGTAGCTTGATGAGGTTCGAGCGTCGTTCGTCAACATCAGGACGCTCAGACTTGAGCACATCGTTAAGGGACTGTGTCTGTAGACTGCTCTGTGTGACAGTAAAGTTGACAAAAGTGGTTCGACTGCAAATATCAGGGGCGAAAGTTGCCGACGGGTCACGAGTAGATAAGTAGATCTTGAAGGCGGGCGAGAAGTCAATCTCCTGTTTGCCAAGTTGAATGAGAACACGGCCACCAGTCTTCTGGTATTCTTTGTTGAGAACGTGGTTGAGAATAGGGTCGAGGTGTTCCGCATCTTGAATGAGAATGGGGTTTCCGAATCGGAGAGAACTCTCGAGCTGCTTGGTAAAGGTATCATCCAAGAAGCTGGTCACCGTGAGACGACGGTCCTTGCATTCTCGCTGTAAGAACTCCGTGACTCGCCCAGATGGGTCGATGATAAGAGGATAACGGTTGAAGCGCTTGAGAATAATGGCATTCTCAGTGCACAAATCATCGACCGGTAGAGTGTTCTCCTGCCAGCCCAGGCGCTCATCTGCAGACGACAAATATTCAGTGACAGGGTTCGGCGACTTGTAATGTATACCAGAGAGGTGAAGCTGGTGGAACCAATCATCCATCATCAACTTTCGGAAGGTCTGGTCATACAGGCCGCTATAGGCCAGGAAAGCAGCAGCAACAAGAACGTCTCCAACAAGAGTGCTAATCTGGATCTCGAAAGACTTGCTGCCCTCTTCCCAACGAATTCGCTCCGAAGACAAACTGTCAAGAAGTCTAACACTGCGATCAACCTTGAATTGGACCTTGGACATCTCAGCCTTGATGGCTTGTGTCTCGCTAATGAGCGCGGCATATTCCGTCTTGTAGGTGTTGATGCTGGACTCAAGCTCTGCAATCTTGTTCTGCACGGCCTTAGCATCAGCCTTTGTGTTGAGTGCTTTTTCCTCAAGCTCATCAACTTCGAGCTTGAGAGGACCAACGCGGTCAAGGATATCGAAGTAGTTGACTTGAGCGCTGACCCACTGAACAAGAGGTCCACAGGCCTTGGACGCACGGTTGACCTTCTCGAAAGTGAATTCAGGATTAGACAGGAAGTCATTGCGCATCTTGTTCCGCAGAGCCTTGGTCATCTGTTTGGCGTTGTCGAACATAAGGATACTGGCAATGAAATCGTCCTTTCGTACAATACCTTGCACGGCCTTCCAGTCGTTGATCCTGTGACCAAGCAAGGTACACACAGCATCCATTGCAAGCTTCACACCTTGCGGTGGGTTACCCATGGACCTGACTTCGGTCAGGTGCTGACGCTTGATGTTACTGACACTGGCCTTTGCTTCCTCGACCGCAGGCTCTGCCTTGGCGAGATCTTCCAACACAACCTTCTTTCTCGAGGCTACCTCGACTTCTTGCTTATCCAAAGCAGCCTGAATCTCAAGCGATGCAGTCTTTTCCTGCTCTGCCAGACGCTGATCAGCTATCATGCGCTGTAGCTTCTCGTTGGCCTCGGCATCCTTTTGCTCCAGCTGTTTCTTCTTCTCCGCTAGGCTCACTCGGAGATCTCGAACCTTGTCGACAGTGTCTCTGAGCTTCTCTAGGCCGACGTTCAAGTGGCGTTGCTGCTCCTCGAGATCTTCTCGTTTCTCGTTGTAAAGCTTGACATATTGAGCAACGAAATCGAGGAAGTGGCGAGGGGTCAAGAAAGTAACCTTGCCCTGCTGCTTCAGTAGCCTTTCGTTATACCTCTGCAGTGAGTAGTGAATGTAGACCATGGAATTGACAACTGTCTCGCGATGCGTAGGCGGTAGCTGTAGGCCACGGTAAGCCACAGGGACAGTATCGGGGCATTCAAAGTTGCTTCGGTCCAGGTCAATGGATTGGGTGAGCTCGTGACCAACCTGGAAGAGAGCTTGGTCAGACCAGTCACCAAACCAGTTGAGGACACAACGATTGAATAAGGCGGGACTAGTAGCAGCCTTTGAAGAGAGGCCATCCTCGGGTGGGTTCATGGTGAAGACAACGTGCAGGTTCTTGACGATTTGCTGTGTAAACCACTTGTACAATTCCTCAGGGGAGTCAAGGTGCAGGTTTTGTCGCTGAGCACCTTCCTTGCATGCAGTCATGAGAGCCGCATATTCGTCGCCCTCGAAAAGACCAGGAACTTCGGCGTTGGCGAGAAGGGTGTTCATTCTCTCCAGGAAGCCTGAATCCAAAACGTTCGACTCGTCCATGATGAAGCAAATCTTCTCGCCCTTGCAACCGCAACGTCGCAGAACATCTCGAAGATCATCGTCGAAATCTTCAGCAGAGTACTTTCCATGAACCTTAATCTGGAAAACCTTAAGACCGTTCATCCAGGCCACAAAACGAGACAATGTGGTCTTTCCACTTCCACTGACACCAATCAAGATAAGATGACCTTGTGGCTGGCGGAAGACACGATCAATACGCAAAACGTGCTCCAATACATCGTTGAATAGGATCAGAGGGACATCCACCTCCTCTTCGCAGAATGTCTTCAATCTCGCCTTGACAAAGTCTCTCAACTGCTCCCGGTCAACGGGAACGTAGTTCTTGGACAGCCAGTTGGAGAACAAAATGGGTCCTCCAAGAGCCTTCTCCTCATCGATGTTAGGGAAGTATTCGAGGGCAATGCGACGCACACTCTCGTCGGTCCACTGTCGCTCATCCTCAGCGACCAGTCGGTCCTGGAACAGACGAAGAGCTTCATGAGCCCAGATTCGGATCAGCCCTTCAATAGACAAAGACTCCAAAGGTCTAATAGCCTCGTAAACACCACGAACCCATCGTGTCAACTCACGAGGACTGTACACGTAGTGAGGCTGAATCTTTGGCGTAAACCTTTGTTGAGACTCAAGATAGAAGCGAACCATGGCATGAGTAAGGGCTTCAGAGTAGCCACGAAGAGATGGAATAATCTTGAGAACAGCAGAGTTGAAAGTGCCATAAATCTGGTTGAGAGATAGTTCACCAGGGTAGTCAACCATGATGAGAGGCGCGTGTCGAAGGAATCGAGCACCCATGGGGGTACGGCCAGCGTCAGTGGGGGGATTGCAAGCACCGACAAACTGGATACGATCCAGTGTAACCCATGACTTGTCAGATGTTCGCCAGAAACCATTATGCTCAACCATTTGACGCAGGAAAGAAATGGCACGTTGAGTTCCGTACTTATCCGGTGCAGGCAAGTTGATTTCATCACAGAAGACCACAAGCCATCGGCCAATCTGGGTTGGCGAGAGCATCACACCATTCAATGTCTTTTTGTACTCACAGTATTGCTCGAATGTCTTAATGAGAAGATCTGGAGTAGTTGCGCTGGAGAAGTTCAGGCCAACAACTTCCATGTTTGGTAGCTTGCGAAGTGCGCTGAACAAAGTCATTGTTTTACCTGAACCGGGAGGGCCGCAGAGGAGAAGGGGCTTGTGCTCAGCCAGCCATGAGTACAGGACGTCCTCATGGCGAACTGTATCCAGAGTAGGAATGACAACATCAGTTTGGGTAACAGAGTGGGTGTTGACCTCCACTGAGGGCACCTGATTTTGCCATGGAGCCCATTCAGATTTTGGAAGAGTCACATCGAAATCAATGAGCGAGCTTGTACCGTCAAGAGGAGGTGAGCCAAAATTAGCCAAGGCACAGAGTTCATCACCGAATGCCTTCCTGTCATTCAAGGGGCAGTCACCAGTAAGTGCCCAGACCAGTGCCAAAAGAAGTTTCTTTGAGATGAAGGCTTCAATCTGTTCAGACTCCAGAGGGAAGTCAGAATGCTGTCCATTGTATTCAATGGCATCCCGGACTGCCTTGTTGAGGAGTGAGAAGAGAGTTGTGAGCACGCGAGCGACCGTAAATTCCATGATATGGTTGTAGGCCTCGGCCCGTTTGAGAGCCTGAATAATAAGATCCTCTTCGGTCAGATAAATTCGAAGCAGGGCAGCAAACTCGCTTTGCACGGCCAGAGTTTTCGCAGGATTTTGGCCAGTTGCAACGCTATCCTCGTCCAGATCCTCGAATGGGACGCTACTAAGAGTAGACAGATAGTTTTCGACCATCATGTTAGGCGACACAGTATCCTCGCTGAACCAGACCATACCACAACGACTGACAGTGGCCAGTGTTGCATACTTGAGCGTCTCGACTTCGAACATGATTCGGACGTTTGATGGCAGGTTGAGACGCTCACCGTTGGGGAGCGTAAGTAATTTGTTGTCATCCAGAACACTGTTCAAGTTCTCAACCCATTCTGGATCGACGTCACCATCAAAGACGATCCAGTGACGCTTGGAGTCTTCGCCACGGAGGTTGTCGACGATCTTTCGGAGAATACTAGTAAACAGACCATCGGTCCATTCACGAGTGGTCGAATCGAGGTTACCATACAGGGCCTCCTTGGACATGACCTTGGAATCAATAACATGCGAAACACCCTCGACGCCCTCGACCTTCTGGAGTGCATCAAGCAAAAGTCTCCAGGCCGCAGATTTACCAGAACCAGAGTTACCAACCATCATAACACCATGGTGGATCTTCTGGATCTGATACAGCTGAAGAACTTTCGTCATCCAGAGTTCGCTGACAACGAGATGACGTTCAGCAGCAAGGGTTCGGATTGCATCTTCCAGTTCCACAAGGTTGGCAGGGACGTATTGCACGCCAGGGAAGCAATCAGTTTCGATAGTCATCATGATATCGACATCGGACTTGATCAGCTTGGGTGCAATTGTTTCCCGAATGCTTTGCACGAGGATTTCAGGTTCAACAACCTCTTCGGCACCAAGACTGCCCTCACCCAAGCGGGCACGTTTCAAACCACCGGAGCTGACGAGGACACTCTTCAGTGCACGCAGACCGAAATCGTAATGAGCTTGCTTGGACAGCTTACCAGAACATTGGTCAAAGAAGGGTACTGTGTGCTTGGAGAGTTGTTTAGCTTGGTTGAAGCCCTGAGAGTAAAGCATAACTTCAGCAATAAGCTCCTTGTCCGGTTTGGACATGGCCACACTGCGGAAGAGCTTCTTCAAGTTGTCGGGCAGGTTGGAACGGCCAGCATAGCCAGGGTTCATAGTGATAAAGATACCAGTATTCTCGTTGACGTGGAGTTGGCGACCCACCAACTCGATTTGCGACTGGTCATCTTCAGCACCCTGCTTGAGACCCAGCTGAATATTCTGGATCTGTTGCGAGACAGCGGACAGGATTCGCTCCTCCAGACGGTTGAACTCGTCGAAACAACCCCAAGCACCAACTTGGCAGATGCCAAGGAAGATACGGCCCATGGCCTGAAAATCGAAAGTGTCATCACAACAGAAGACCAGGGTGAATCTACCAAGCTGCACACCAAGAGCCTTGACTGACTCTGTCTTACCCGTACCAGCAGGTCCGTAAGGAGAACCACCAAGACGCTGGCACAAAGCTTGAGTAAGAGTAAGGAAACAACGATCAGTAAGAGGTGTGCGAACAAGGCGTTCGGGGACTCCCAGATATTCGAAACCATAGTTGAGCTTGGCATTGGCCATCTTGATGTAAATACGGTCCAGGAACTCGCCCTCGGGGTTATAAACATATCTCATCTGCAGCTGCCAGAGGTAGTGGCCTGTGGAATTGGCGTTGGCGCTAATGAGCTTCTCAATGGTATCACGCTGATGAACACATTCTGTAATCAGCTGTTCGCATTTCTTCCTGAGGATTACCTCAAGTTCTCCAAGAACGGTGTCGGCAAGCACACGGAGAACCTCAACCTCACGTTCATAGAGCATCTTCAGAGTGTTACCGCCAGCAGACAAAGATTGGTCAACAGCCGTGGTCCAGGCAGCCTGGGTGGCCAGAACGACAATCTGGCTGGGATACGCATCCATGAACGCGTTCAGGGCCTCGCGGTCAATCCTCTCAGATTCAAAAATAGGGGTGTACTGGTCAACAGCCTCAGCAAGGAGCTCAGCAAGGGTGGACTTCATTCCACCCTCCAAGAGAGCCAACCAGTCGTTGATTTTCGGGGTCTTGGCCAAAGAAATTTCCTTTTTCAAACGAACAGTCTCGCCTTCTTTAGAAGTGAAGCCAGAAATAACGGACTCATCATCCATAACGAGACCTGAGAGACCTGCAAACATCTTCTTGAAGTGTTTCGCAATACGCAATGTGTCATTACTATTACCGATCATCTCAAGTAGATCTTCATCTCCCACGAAGTAAAATCGCGGGAACGAAACCCGCTCCTTTTCTAGATACTCACCAAGAGCCTTCTGGATTTTGTTGAGCATTTCAGCCAGTCGCTCCAACGACTTTTGCACATTCGGTATATTGAGAACCTCCAGCACGTAGGGGGACTTGTTGGCCTTCTTCATGACAGCCAAGAATTCGCTGTTGATATTCTGGAAACGTCCCGACTCGATAGGGAGGAGGTGTTTGATATCAGCGTTACCAGTGAAGACACCTTCTAGGTAAACCCACTGGCGCTGCACATCAATCCAGACATCAAAGAGCACGTGGACGCGATTGAGCTTGTCCTCCCAAGATAGAGCTTCTTCCTCAAACTCCTTGTAGTAAGGGGAGTGCTTCATAGCTTGAAGTGAGTTAAGGTTTTCGCTGCACTTTGCGAAAAGATCGTCCCAGCCACGTATGAGGCGGATCTTGTTCTGATAATTCACCATCTCCAGAGCGTAGTTTTGCCAAGTCTCGCGGACTTGCTTCAGGAACTCCTCCAGGGCCATCTCGCCCTGGGCTTGTGCAATGATATCCTTGACGATGACTTCGGTGGCAACCAAGTTGAGGTCCCAAACATCGCCGAGAGTCATGGAACTAGGAGAAAACCGTTTCTGGGGTTTAATCTGTTTATAGATCTTAACCCAGTGGCGCTCGCGAATGGCATCAGACTTGAGATCAGAAAGAATAGGGTTGACCTTGAGGAAGCCACGCAAGATGCCCTGAACATGCTCGAAGGCGGCATATTGGCGCATTCTACTGGGCATATCCTTGGTGCTCTTGATAAGGTCGTCGACCTTCGAACGGATCTTTCGTGGCTGAACAGCAGTCCAAAGGATATCGCGTGTTTCGTTCAAACTGGCCCAGATGGTAGAAAGGTTTGACCAAACAGACTGGAAGTCCCGTACCTCCTCGAGGGTGGACTCGAGAGAGTTATCAAGGCTAGCGGGGATATCTAATGCCTCCTTGGCTTTGACCACCATCTGCGCGTCATCCTGCAGCTTTGAGATGCGAGCTTCGAAAGAGGACAAAGTAGCGGAAGCAACGTCAGGTTGAATGGTTCCGGATACTGGCTTCTCCTCGTTCCACTGTGCAGCAATCTCGGCTATTCTCTCGTTGACCAGCTTGTCCTCAGCAGTAATCTTGGCCCTCAGGGCATCGCTTTGCTCTTGAACGATTCTGGATTTCTTCTCAAGAATTTCCTTCAATGCTTCCCATTGACTGTCGATTTGCTCGATGTGGAGCCAGTCATTAGGGAATTGATATCGTTGTCTTACAAGCATCGATTGTCCTTGACGGAACATGTCAATCTCAGGTGCCCATGTCTTGACGTTGCGCTTGCAGCTCTGGACGACAGTGATAAATTGGACAGCCTGCGCAGTTGATGATGCGTCGGAACTCTGGCTCTCGAGATGTTTTCGGGCCTTCTCTATCTCGGCGTTGATATCACGCATGCGGTTGCCAAGCCGGCTGGCAAACTTCATCAGAATTTCATGTTGCCACTGGTCATACTTTGCATTGACCTTAGTTTGGACTTGGTCGTAGTCAACGGTAAGATGTCCAAATTTGCGACTGACTTCTTGTGTATCAAAGGTTGAGCGGTTTTTACGGAGGTCCTGGAGAAGCTGGAGCCATCGGGGAAGCGGTTCGCCGAGAGCATCATAAACTTGCTCGGACTGCAGATCCCAGAGCGATTGGAACTGGAGCCATTTGTCCACATAGGCGCTGATTTCCTGGAGCTTCTTTTCAACAGAGATGTAAACACGCTGCAACAGTCCGGCGCACTCAGTGGGTAGGTCGGTAAACCGTGCCTCGTCGTTGGCAGCAGTAGTGAGACTCATCTGATATCGGGTGGCCTTGATCTTTCGCAGGTTGCAGACAATTCCAAGCCACTCGTGCAGGTGGAGGAACCAGCTCGCGCGCGCAAACTCCAGAGGGGGGTCAAGATAGATAACTTGGTTGCGCATAACCACTTCAAGGACAAGACGCGTCATTGTTGGGCTTTCTGACTTTGTCTCATCTGTATTGGTCTTTCTGCGTGTCTCTTCCTCCGGTGTATCATCCTCGAATGCAGCAATCCATGAGTGGACTGCACTCTGAAGACGTGTGAGGAGGATGGATTGAATTTTGGCGTTTAGCTCCCGCACCCAGAAGTCCAAGTTGACATATTGTTCCAAATTCAACTGATCCACAGCTTTTTGAATCGTATCCAAGCGAGTGTGGAAAGCAGCTTCGTCATAAGGACAGGTACTGAGCTCCTTTAACGCTTGTTCAACAGTGGCGTGTGTGGAGTTCAAAAACACCGCCTTTTGCTGAAGAACCGACACAGCTGCTGCGAAACCACGAATGAACATGCCATGCTTGCTTTCAGTGTTCTTAGTCAAGCCAAAGTCGGTTCCGCCAGGAAGAAGTGGTCGTGTCTGTCTGTTTTCGGAGTAGAACAATTCGTGTGAGTTGATAAAGGATTCCCATCGTAGCGGAACACCTTCGCCAATCAGTCTATAGACATCGTTTCGATATCCGTTGAGAAGAACTGACTCTTCTCCCATGACTGAAATCTGACGAAGAGTCTGGGAGAGTGTCCTCACACTCTCCATCAAGCTGACGGCGTAGGGATAAACACGTTTTGCGTCCTTAGACACAGTAGTAACAGCATGAGGTACCGAGTAGGATTGCCAGGTCAGATTGCGAGTCTCCTTGAATAGGGTGATGACCTGAGGATCGAAGTTGACAGCGAGCTCAAGAATGCCACCCGCAGATCTTACACGAGCAATATCAAAAAGTTGTCCCGAGATGGAAATCTTGCGTCGTCCAACGTCGTTGAGCCAGGCATCGAAGATTCGGCTAGTATCAAGCTTCTGCTTGAAAAGCTCACTCTCCTCCTGAAGCTTGTGGCCCTCGGCGTGGAGGGTCCAGTCAGGACCGAGGACAGCTTCAACCTTTCGCATGTAACCGTCGAGCTGGAACTCAATTTGACGCGCCCAAATGATAGCGCCCGAAACAGGTGGAAGATCGCGAAGTTGAGCCATGGCGTGAGTTTCCGAGTGGCCGTATTGTTGTTTGAATCGCTCGTGGAGGCCGTTGATGGCCTGTTTCACGTGGTCCATTAACTGGTTTTGGTACTCCTGGATAGCACCACGAATCTTCGGGCGGACGAAAAGGGCGTTGAACTTGGAAAACACGCGGAACATTTCGTTTGCAGTCTTGGCAGTGGCCAGTCGCTCTCGAAGCCTCCGGATGATGGAATTTTCTACACGGGTCGTGCGCTCGTTGTAAAGGTTCTCGGCCCGTACCCATCGTTCCTTGCCCTGGTCTGTGACATCCAGGAGATCAACGTTCTGAAGAGCTTCCCAAGCCTGCTTGACTTCCTCAACAGCATCGACGTTACCGATCTCCTCGACAATAATACCATTAGACTCCGTAGTTTCGGAAACACCAGGAATGGTTGCCTGAGGGCCAAGAACCGTAACAATAGTACGCTGTAGCTGCTCGTGGTTGTCGCGAAAAGTACTGACATACTTGATTCTCGCCTCAAGTTCGGAGTGCTTCTTGGTAATCTTGATGGGAATGAACTTTTCGTTTCGGCGTCGGGTCACCTCACGAGCTACGTTGGTGAACTCCTTAACGTTCTCCTCCCAGGTCTGGAAAATTTGGTCACAGGTTTGCATAGTATTCTTGAATTGCTGGTAATCCAGGTTAACCAACTCAGTGCCTGACAACAGTCTATGAAGCACGTCGTCGAGGTCACCAGAGATGGTCTCAACAAGTGGAAGGGCCCTACGAATAGGATAAGGACAGATCCTTAATTTCTTGTTCAGATGTCCAAAGATTTGCTGGATGGCCTCCTCGACCTTGGGCAGCGAAGCAGCAGACAGCAACTCATCAAGGGGGAAATCTCGCATCAGTTGATTATACTTCTGCACCTTATCCATAGCCTCTTTCAAACCAGTATCAGCCGTGAAACTGACGGTCGCCTGAAAACGCTTGGCGTGCTTAAGGATCTCCAATGTCAAGAGTACACCCTCGCTACGGAGCTGGCCCTCAATGCCCTCCAGAGCTGACTCCATTGACAACCAAAAATTGACCTCCTGGCTCGCGGTGCTGAACTCCTGGGTGACATTGGATGAAGTGTCTTTCGTCAACTTGGTGATTCCCTGAATAGACTTGATCCAGGTGTTAACGTTTGCTTGTAATCTGTTGAGAAAGGTGCTGTCCTGGAGGAGATTCTGAGGAATCCCATCAATGGATGGTCGGTTGTTGTGAGCTTCGGCCTCGTCGAGCACGTTCTGGACGATGGAGTGGAACGTAAGGGAGATCTCAGGAATATCGACGTTCTGCTGCAGGTGCAACAGACTCAGTTCCAAGTCATTAAGCCGCTTCTTGGTAACGGGGATTCCGGTCTTCGCATCGACATCGGCTCGACCTCGAGACCCATTGGCCAGCTGCTGGCTCTTGGTGTTGGCATCGAAGTAAGGTACCAGGGCGTGGTGGACCTGAGAATGAAGAACCTCCCACGGAGAGAGCACCGAGCCCTGTTCTCCAACTCCGGCGTTGAGCGATGCAGGGCCAGGCAAATTAGTAATAAATATCTGAGATGTAAGAGGTCGAGTCGGGTCGATAGGCTGGGGAGACTTGATGAGGACAAGGGAAGCGACGGTTGTTGGAGACGAGGAGATCTCGGTAGACAAGGTGTAGTTGTAAGAAGCGGGCGCTATTTGACATTAGCAAGTTGTTTTCTACTAAACATTTGCGTTGAACGAACCAGTAAGATCGGCCCCAGGCTCGACTGCAGATGAGTTTGCGAAATCCTTCTGGATATAGAGCACATTCTGGGTATCGCTTGCAAAGCGTGTGCATCGTGAAATGGTCTCGCTATAACGGGCCTTGTGCAGCAAGCTTCCCACCTGTTCGAGTTCGTCCCGTGTCGCGCCGAGTGCGACCTCGCAGACAGAGGCGAGATGTTCGATAACGCGCTCCGGCTCGATGGTAGGGAAAGATGGAGCAGAGGTTACGCCGTTGGCGGAAGCTCCAGGGCTCGGCACGGCGGACGAGGTGACCTCCATGGTGAATTAGAGGAGGACAGGGAGAAGAGAGGATATGACCAGTTTAACGGCGCGCAATCATTTCCAAATCGTCAGTTCGCTATGGGTAGAGGACGCAATGGAAAAGGGTGTATGTGGCGGTCGAGCAAGCTTCGGATTGGGCGCAATAGTGTGATGACAAGTCAGATATTAAAACAGCTTTAGCAAAATCGAAAGATGAGCTCAAAGACTAAGGAGTGTGTAGTTGACAATCAACTGTAGATGGTCGTGAAATAAAGTCGCAGAGATGTTATGAAGTCTTCAGCGACGAGTCGGGGTTTGGTGAATAAGATGAAGTTGACCATCCAGGAGTTGTTGACTTTCGATAAGGGCACCTCACACATCAGCTCTCTTTGCCGAATTTACTGTCCACTAGGTACAGTATGTACGCGACTAGACCCAGGGGCACCCATGTCACGACGGTTCGGTCCTGATCGGCAATTGGCTCAAATGGATGTGTCAAAACACCATTGGACGGTAGGCCGCCTAAAACAATCATCCACAGCAGACAAACGCGCTGCAGCCCGTTACCACACCCTGAAGTCACTACAGATTGATGAGGTGGATCAGCATGTGACCACTCATACAAAGATGCCGTAAAGCTTTGATTGGTTCTATTATCTAAACAAGGGGGTCTTGCCAACCAGCATAACTAAGGGCGTGGGTCAGGGGCTGCATCTTCTCACATCAAATACGATGAAACCAAACCTTCCCAGTTGCTACCATTTGATATGATAAAGGACTGATGCTTGATGACATGACATGCATAGATGCATCATGGAAGGCATGGTATGTATTCTGGACCTCTTCAGGCAAAGAACAGGCGTTATGTAGAGAAACCATATATGCAATACTTACAAACTTATAAAGCACTACTCTATCTACCCCTATCACAAACGACTACCAAGGAAGTGGATACTCTTGGGCTGAACTAAAAATGAATATTGATGGATTCTAAACTCAACTCTCATCAAGCTACCGTATGGACCAGGCCTCGAGGATCCACCACCTACGTGTAAGTGGCTAGACTTTCTAGATTTTGAAACTGAGCTGGCAATGGATAAGGTCTAGTTAAAGGTGTATGCTAAAGGTGTATGTTATTTCCGCCCACTGTTCGCTCCCATCACTCTCGTAGCATCTAAGGTCGAATTACAGAGCAATCATGCACATTTCAATTATCACCATACCACTGAAAATGTGCGAGATACACAAACTTCCGATGCGTAGATACAAGTCGAATCATAATCCTAACCATGCTCCGAAACAGAATATGCCACCCAATTCCAACTTAAACAAGCATTCCGCAAAATCAATCTCATCAGTGAAAGCATATGCCTAACATTACCAATCATAACGCCTTTGTACCCATCAACTATATCTCAACTGCTCTCGATGCGGACCACATAAAACCAACCGATGCGCCAGTGGAAGAGGTTAGACCTGAGGTTGATTGGCCCCATTTCCATTGCTCCCTGCCAGTCGCTGTCGTTGAAACATGACCCTTTCGTTACAAATGTCAATGAACTCTTCGAATTTCGCAATGATGACCTCTTTCTCTTCCAGTTTTGTCTTAAGCTCGCTGATCTCCTTGTCCTTCTTTTCCTCCATTTCTTGCATTTCTTCTCGAGCTTTGGCGATTTCACGCCTCAGTTCGGCACGTATGCGGTCTTCTGGAGATTGGTGAGGTTTGCTGTATATTGCTGGCCTATTCTCTGCAAGGCCTGTAGCAACTTTCTGTGGGTTACGATTGATAGCCGCACGGGCGTTGTATATATCGCGTGGTAAAAGGTGGCAGTCCGGGTTTTCGGTCTGCAGTATCTGCAGCGTCTCCGAGACGCCAGCGCCTGCTCATTGCAGTTAGTATGGAATCAGTTCCTCTGGTCGATTAACTCACCGTTCTCCTTGAGCTGCTTTACTGCAGCAACCATTCGGCTGTCGAGTTTGCGAGCAGCCGGATGATGCGAGGGACTCTCACTTGGTCCATGGTTGTGCTGAAGATGAGAGGGATCAGGACGATATCTAATTGTCCACTGCGTGCGTTGCTCAATAGCAAAGAAACCAAAAGGACAGTCACACTTGCGGGACGACGTCTTGCGTTTGCGGCATTCTGGGCTGACACGGCTTGGTGGCTTACCAGCACGGTCACAAACAAAGAGAACTTTCTTCAAGCCAGGCACTGTCTTCTTTGAACGGCCAATGACAATAGCATAACCGACAGAAGTGCAGTATCTCAAGACGGCCTTTTGAACCGCCTCAAGAGTCGGATAACTACCACCCTCCGGAGGGGGGGACATCATTTCACCCAAAGGTTGAGTTGGGATATAGTTGGGATCAGCAAGCATCTTCATGTCCAAGCCGCCACTTTCTTCACCATTTGCATGGCTGTCGATCTCCATGGACTCGCTCCCATTAGCATCTTGCTTCTGCTGTTGTGGCTGCGTCTGTGGCTGCGTCTGTGGCTGTTGGGCAGGCTCGGCAGGAAGAGGCTGTTGCTTTTGCTGCTGTTGAGCCTGTTGCTGTGCTTGCTGCTGTGCTTGCTGCTGGGCTTGCTGTTGCTGAGCTTGCTGTTGCTGTTGCTGAGCTTGTTGTTGCTGTTGCTGAGCTTGTTGTTGCTGTTGAATTTGCTGCTGCTGTGCCTGTTGGTCACGCTGCTGATCTCGTTGTTGATCCCGTTGCTTCTGCTGCTTTTGTTGTCGAGGGGCCGACTGTTGTTGTGACTGTGATCTTGGTTGCTCGTGCGGCTGCGAATGCTGAAGCTGCTGCTGCTCCTGTTGGGGAGTTCTCAATTGCTGCTGTTGCTGCTGAGAATATGTTTGAGCCTGTTGCTGTTGCTGGTGTTGTTGATGATGAGGCGGCGGGTGCTGCTGGGGATGGGCTTGTTGGTGCGCCTGTTGTTGCTGCAACTGCTGCTGTTGCTGCTGTTGCTGTTGCTGAAGCTGCTGTTGGTGTTGTTGCTGTTGCTGAAGCTGCTGTTGTTGTAGGTGATGTTGTTGCTGCTGCTGCTGCTGTTGTTGCTGAAGCTGCTGCTGCAGCTGCTGGTGCTGGTGTGTTTGAGCTTGTTGCTGGCTCGACTGCTGGGGCAGAGGAGGCGAAGGAGCCTGGGGCTTCACTTGGACTTGGTTCAGCTTTGGAGTTGGTTGGGCCTGTTGAGATTGGGGTCGCTGCTGAGGGGACTGCTGAGCATGGTGCTGATGGAGAGTCTGTCGAGGCTGATTAAGAGGATGGGAAGGATGGCTCAAGTGCTGGGGGTGCATCTGCTGTTGCTGCTGGGGATGATGTAACTGGTTGGGCACAACCTGCCCCAAGGTAGGAAACATCATCTGAGAGCGTGACTGTGACAATCCTCGCGTGCCAGCCACGTCCAACGGGTTTGGAACCGCACTGGACATGTGCGAGGTGGAGGAACGAGAGGAGCCATTGGAAAGACTACCATTCACATGCGGAGGATTTGAAAAAAGATGCTGTGGATATCCAGTAGGGTGCTGCTGAGGCTGATACGCCTGTGTCTGATACGGAGACGCGGAATGAGGCGCGGGGGATTGTTTGTTCTGCTGGCCTGGATGGGGTCCGGGGGGATATGGATTACGGCGAAGACTGGTCTGGGGGAAGTTAAGGCCAGTATGGTTATTGGATCCTGGACGCAGACTCGACATATCGCCTGGTCAGGCCCGGTAGAGGGGCCGTTTTATAGATGCGAATGTTTAAACGCGAAAAGAATAGAGTCTCGAGGTCGGTAGAAGTCAATGGGTACGCCGCGTATCGGTCGCGACAAAGCGAGCAGAGCAGGCGGCGTGACGTGGCGTGACTTGTAGAGTTGAGTCGAGATGAGTCTTGTCAAATGGATGATGACAGACTCGAGTATATGATGATACTGTCACGATGATTCTCGATGAGGTTGTCGTGGTCCGTCGTCGCGCTCCTCCAATGGGTGTCGTAGTCCCGTTACCAAAGCCGAAGGCCGTCACGGTGGCCGGTGGCGGTGACGGTTAGAGAGGGACGAACGATGCCGCCGTGACGTTGAATATCGCCGGGCACGAGGTGCTGATACGGAGCGGAGCGCGGTGGTGTGCGGTGCAGTGTAGTTCAGATTGCGGAGCGTGTGTATGAAGCAAACCCTGGGTCCCAGGATCTTTGGGGGTGTCGATAATGAAGCTGGGTTGGGCTGGACTTGGGGAGGAGGCGTGGAGTTGCGGGTTATGCAGAGGCGTGGACAAAATTATGGAGATGGAAAAAATTTTGGCCTGTGTCTGCCTTTTTGCCTGGCGTGACGAAAGCCTGGCCTGAGCGACGGGATGGAAGGGGAAAGAAAAAAGGCTGCGGCGGGGGGGGTAAGGCCAGGAAGACGCGACAGAGACTGGATGAGTTCTGGCAAAAATTGGCAGGGGAGGGGCGAACGAAAACCTGGAGAACAAGAAATTGATAACAACTCTGAGAGGGGAGGTGCGAGGAGAGAAGACGCAGGCAGAAAAAATAAAAAAGGTGGGAGGGCAAGAGTCAAAAGAGCCGAAAGGGTGCGGTGCAGTGTAGTGCAGCAAGCAAGCAAGCAAGCAAAATCAGGACGGATGGGCGGAGACACGCCTCTTCTATCAGTCACTCACTCACTCACTACAGCACTGTCTTGTCCCGTACTGTATTGCACTGTCGGTGCACAGGTTGTCTGAGCCTCTGAGTCAAAGTTTGTGTAAGACCGAGCACCTCGCACATACAATATGGAGTATCTAGACTTGGCAGTACAGTAGAGTAGGTAGGTAGGTAGACAGTCAGAGTCAAACCAAGCCAGAGAGGAGATGAAAAGTAGCCATAACAACATGAGGGTGGGAGTGAAATGATGGTAGGACAGGAGCCGAACGAAGGGAGGGAGTGGCAGGTCTAGGCAGTCTGCAGGCGTGTGTTATCTCTCCCCTCCCTTCTTTCACTTCCATCACTCTCAATCGATCTGACGTTTCTTGTCGACCGTGGGGGATCTCATCAGCCGGCGTGGCGTTAGGCGTCACTGCGTCAGCGAATTAGCCCCTGTAACTAGCTGTTATAAATTGCTACATCTAATCTTTTCAAGGCGCATTGTACTCCAGAGATTCACGGCATTCAGATTGAACTGATGTGTCTATCATTTCGGTACTTGAAGTCTCAGGGCATTCGTATTATTTGTTTGACTTTGTATTGCTTAGGGATAATAGTAAGTGGGATTTGGAGAGTCGATTTATATTAATTCCCCAGCATCGCTTCGTTCATTATGCCAAACAGTAAACACTATAAAAATAAGTTTCACCAATCCTAACTCTATTCTATGAACCACTTTATCAGCCGGGGATGTTTAGTACAACTGCCCGTCTTGATACCTAACATAATTCCTTTGAATGATATTTATATTAAGTCTGTCTATTGGACATGGTAGCTACTTAGTTTCCTGGACTTTTAATAACGCTCAACGCTCAACGCTCAACGCTCAACGTTTACATGCATTCAAGTATGTATCTATCTTTAGACTCAGAGTTTCAATATCTTGTGTCAATACCTCGTGTTTTCGTTGTTTGTCTGCTCTTCTAGCACGTGACTCTCACACTTGCTCCTCAAAGCCAATCATCAACTCTCTGTACAGCAAGAAACTTTGCTTGGGCATTCCGTTCTCGATTAGAGGCTGGCTTAAAAAGGGAACTAACGCGTCAAGTCTTGAAGTGTCGAATCTCAATGCAGACATAGCGTCACCATCTGGTTTGAATGAGTAGTATTAGTGTTGCCTGATTCGTATTTTTGCACCAAATCCTCAAACTCTTCATTTCTTGTTTCTTGCTCAGAATTAGCTTCCTTTATGCAACCTGGCCTTACCTGGCCATTCCGGGTATGTGCAGCTTTTCCGCCTACATCCTATGTACACTGACGCCGTCATACTATGCTGCAGGTCAAGGCATATCAAACAAGTCTCCAAAAGTCAGGAGACGCACGAGTCTATGCGATATGTGTGTTCATACCTATGTTTGTATAATATAGGCCATCGCGTATGTGAATGGTATGTCTGATAATTTCCATCCAATAGCCTACTACTACAAAGCAGGCTACATCATATTTACCCCCACAATGGTATCTCTCCAAAACGAAGCACTCCAGTGCCACTGACCTACCAGAACGCCATAACCGCTTTCTATATAAAATTCGTAAGGAGAGTAGAGAAAATAAACCCAAGAAACCCTCCTCCATAGGTACTCCTTTAAACCCCCAAAATAAGCAACGCCTTTTTCCATATGGGGTACCATGATTACCATCACTCAATCTTTCTTCGCTTGCTGGATCGCTTTACAACGCCCTGACCCTCTAGAAAATGACCCTTTTCGATCTGGTGTTGGCGTAAGTTGTCGGGCCTATTCTTGTACTGACTTGTGCATCCAGGATATTGGCAACGGTAGATGGTTGGAGGTTTTGTTGAGTGCTGGAGTTTCATGTGCTTGGCCATGCTGCCGCTGAACCATCGAGGATCACCCTCAGGTCTGTACCCACACAACTTGCAACTGCTGTCAGACTTGATTTTGGCTGCTGAAGATGAGGATGCCGCTGGGGTAGGTGAGGGTGGTGAATTTGCAGCTGTAGGAGTCGCCCGTAGTGAGTTAGTATCTGCGGGTGTAGGAAGCGGCAGCGTGCCAGGATCGATGGTATCCGGCAGGTTCTGGAAGCTCAAGGTCTGGCCAGCATCAAACGTGCCAACTGGGCTAAAACTGAAGGTGTTCGGTGTCATTGCATTGATAAATTCGTCAAGGTCATTGGGGTCGTTCTGCATTATGTTCTCCAGTACGGCATTGCTTTGTAATTGCTGGGCAGTTGTCAGGTGCAAGGGCACACCGATGACCAACTTGATAAGCTCAACGCATTGGCGGTAATAGCTAGATCGAGAGTGACCTCCCACGGTGTTCGAACAGTAAAGAGTGTCCATCTGCTCTCGAACATAGCGAACATAATTATCAAAGTAGAGGTCTGGAGGTAGGCACATCTGTAATGAAATAATTAGTCCAGCTTCGACTTCCTCTTGAAGGGGTTTTGCTCACCTTGCCAGACTCCATCAGCTGAAGTTCCAAGCGTCTCAATGGGATGAAGTCGGAGCTCAAACATCGAGAGATACTGTTCAGGCTGTTTGCAAAAGCCTGATAATGGGTATAAGGTTGGAAGTTCTGCTTGAGAATGAGATTTGCCGCAATTGCCTGTGTCGAATTTTCAGGCATCCCCAGGCCAAGTGCATTAAAGTGCATCATATACAGCTCCGATGATAAGATTTCCGGATCGTCTGCCACATGGATGGTAGCGTTCTCCAATTGATCCAAGAAATATTTTGCCAGAAATGCCTGTGAGTCGGCGTCGGGTTGGAAGGAAGTTGGAAGCTCACGATCTTTTCCCTTTGAGCTGGACGACCGTGACATTGAGGAGGATGTCTTAGCTCGAACCAGATTAACAACATCAACATCGCTCATAGCAGCTGGTTTCCAAAGATTATCGACAATCTGTATATACAGTTGCCTATCTTGACGGGAAAACAAGGTACTATACGACATTGCTTGGCCAAAAAGATCAGCCGAACGGTTCGCAGCATCCTGCTCGTGAACAATGAGAGATAAACAATAGATCAAGTGAACGAAGCAGAGAACGTTGATAGGAACAGTCGGCTGATGACCCTCGATGACATCCATAAGAGTCTCGAGTCCATTCACAGCTATTGCTTGAGGCGTAAGGCTTCTGAGTTGTATGACGAGATGATTTTTGGTAATATGCTGAAGCTTCATCATGGATTCCGCAACATGCATCTGGAGAGTACTCCATAATGTGCCGATCAGAGACCGCGGGTTGTGATAGGAGCCAACACTCTGTTGAGATAGGAGGGAGGATATTGACGGTGGCATGGTGACATTATCGTTGGTGAGGGCAATATTGGCGTCGAGGTCGAAACCAGTGGGAAGAGAAGAGTCATTCAAGGTGAAAATGGGCTGGTTAAGGGTAAGAGAGTCATGGAGGGGGTTCACGGCAGGCAAGGCACCTAGCATGGGGATGTCTGTGGGGAGCTCAGTCGGCTGGGAGTCATAGGACACGCCTGCCTCGTTTTCGAACGAGCTCCAGCCCTTGGCTGTGGGTGCCTTGTGAGATATAGCGAACGAGTTCGTCTTGAAGAGGCCTCCTGGGCTTGCAGGTTCATTATCAGAGGAAGTGAAGTTGGAGTCAAAGGCTGGGGCACTTGCCCACTGATCAGAGAATGAGGAGATGGGTGAAATATTGTAGCTCTCTCGGCTGAAAGTGGTGTCTGTGGTGTTTGTGCTCGACGTCGAGTTTGTACTTGCTGTCGAGCGAACCGAGGTGCTTGGTGCCACTTGGCCCTTACTTCGTCTCTTTTGTTCTTTGCGGTACTCTTCTAGGCCCGTGGTATGAAGCTGAAGAGTAGGCCGTCCTGAAGTTGTATTGCAGCCGGGGTCGATGAGGTTTACAGGAACCACAGTATCTGGCGGCAGCATGAAATCGAGGGGGTTGCTGAGGGTTGCACCTGATTCGAGCTCCGCAGGGTGAGCAGGCAGAGCCTGGGCTTGTGTATGTGTAGGCAGCGACGGCGTGTAGGGGTTGGGCATGGGGGCGGGATCTGTCTCTGTCTCTGCCTCGTTCTCGTTTCCCTCCTCAATCTCCAGGATAGGATGCAAAACTATACCACTGGAGCCAATTTCATGGATCTCATTCGTAGGTAGTTCAAGCTCACTTGGTGCCACTGCAAGAGCATAACTGGGGGGCGCCTCAGAGTCACCAATGTCGAGGTCGAGGTCGAAATCCTGTAACGTTGTGTTCTTGGATTTGTGGCCGAGGGAGTTGAAGAAGCTTTTTGCCATAGACAGTATCTTCTTCCTTCTTGAAGGGTGGCCCAGGCATCGCTTGCATTTGGAATCGTTGAAGCGCTCGGATTTTCCGCAGTCGTAACACCAATACTCACTCGTGGAGAGCCAACTACATGAGTATAAGTGTTGAAGCATGAGTTCGTGGTTGGCAAATCGTTTGCGACAGCGCAGCATGGGACATTCCAGCTTCTCTTGAGGAGTCATTCTATCGCATTCATTTCTTTTGACGGCAGTCCAGACGATGAATCGATGAAGAGCACAGTCGTCACTGGATATATCACGGGTCCTGTTACGCCAATGAGCCGGGGAGGACTTGTCGAGATAAATAAATAAAAATTCATCTCTTACACGCAAGATTTTGGTTCTGGGTCAATATCTTCTGATACAATTGAAGAGATTGAGGAGGAGGATGTAGACTCGGTGCTTGATCGACGAAGACTTATACGATGACTCGGACTTCGAGTGAGTCGGCGTAGGGCTGAAGGTCCAGAGCCAGAGCTAAGGTTTGTCCCATCAAGGGACAAACGCTTTTTTGACTCCATTTCGAGCCCAGAATGGAGGAATTGCTTTTACGCAATGTCGTTGACTCTGTGCAGAGAGGTGAGTGGATATGAAGGTTGAGCTTGGTGGACAGGCTATTGTAGATGCAACTTAATGTGAGCAAACCAAGGCAATCACTCTAAGAAGCGAAAGAGGTGGGGGACGATAATGAGGGGAACAGATGAGATAGCAACGATATCAGCTCCCAAAAAAAGATCAGACGTTATAAGCCACCCATGGTCGATATAGATTTTTGTTATATTACCACTGAGAGATAGATTCAAAGTCTGGGAGGCAGCTCACGGCGATGCTGTCCTAGAGCGAATAAGACGGGAGGGTGTAGGACTCAAGGCCTGGGCTAGGACTTGGAGCTGGGAGCTTAAGCTTGCGGCTCAGTGGAGGTGCAAGTAGGAGTAAGTGGAGGTGCAAGTGGGAGTAAGTGGAGGGCATGCATCCAATGCAAGCAATAAGTCAGTATCGGTGGGACCCGGGGATCTGCTGCTGCATCTCAAGTCAAGCACCGCACCGCGCCTGAAGTGGGCTTTGAACACAGGCTGCTTTGTGGAAAGGAAGCTTCTTCAGGACCGTGTAAGCTCGAAAGAAACCGCTGATTGTTGCGCCTGAAGCGATGGGTAAGGCTCTTTGATTCATGAGACAAGACGATACTGTACGGGCGGATAGCCGGTGGTCCAGAGCAAAATCAGCCTCGCACAGCTCACTCAGAATGGAATCGCTGCACAATCCATCCCCGGCCCGTACACACAAGGGGGGGTCCTCATCCAATACAATTGCTTCGCTCATCCCTGTTGGTTGGGTCCGAGTGGCTTAGGAAGGCAACAAGGCGGACACAGCTTTGGCCCCCAAGCTTTGTTCCAGAGAATGCCCGTGGCTGTGGGAAGCTGAGCTGAGCTGACTGACTGTGTCAGCCAGACTTCATGGTCTTGTTATGACGACAACGGCTTTGATAGTTATTTCGTCAAGTGGTGAGTTTCTTGCAATTAATACTATCGTCCAGCAATAGAAGTTTAGCTGAGTAATTAGCTACCTACCTAATGTTAGATTGGATCGGATCACGGGTGGACAAGCTTACCATTCCTTTGTCCATGCGTTGGTTTGGTCGAGTTAGCCGTTGAAAAGTCTCCGCTGAGTGGTTGCGTCACACCGAAACGTCCTACCTAAGAAAGTTGAAACCATTGCGAAGTCAGACAATTCCATACCACACCTCGAGCCAGCTGGTTCAACTCTACAATATTGCGATAATACTGCAGATATTCTTTTCATACAGATGCCTAGTCCAGCGTAACAGGTGATGCTATACTACCAGGATGTTGCAGAGAATGGTACAGGGTAGCAGAATTCCATTACAAACCTTGAGGTTTGCTGATGCAATATCCAGTTAAGTCTGGACGGTCTTATGGGTCTAGTTGTAGGCTTCGAAATGTATTATCCTAGGTATGCAACTTACCATGGTCAGTAGTTTTGAACTATTTGGCTGTAGCCACAACCACCATTCAACCCTGACCATGCAGGAACGCCCAGAGTCCTTGTCTGAAGGCGAGAATGCCACTGGCTTGCATAAGGCTGATCTGTCTGGCCAATCATCATCATTTTGGGCCTTGGATGATAGCTGACCCATGACCTAGCGTGTAACCAACCGTCAACGCAGTGCCACCTCGTTCTTCCCACGACAAATAGACCTGAAAAGTTACATGACTTGTCCATAGAATCAATATATTTGTTGATACAAAGGGCAACGACAAAAGAACAAAGGAGCTCGCTGATGACTCCCGTCAGGTTATGCTATATCACTAAAATATAAACAATTTCTATAGTTCCTGCGACCGTTCGCAATCTCCGGTCGACTTGCTAGGTTTGCTCTTCTTTTCCATAACTCCTTTCAGTACTCGCAGCTTTTCCTCAGTAACTCGAATAGCCTCCGCCACCTCTTTTTCACCCATTCGAGTTGCACGCAAGTTCTCTTCCACTGTCTTAGGTTCCATCGCTCTCTTGCGAACGCCAGCATTGTCGCTGTGCAGACGATCCATCCCCACACGCTCCTCCAACCAATCCCAGAGCTCACTGTCCTCTCGTCGCCACATCTCCTCATAAGCAGCAATCCTGTCAGGGCGGTAGACGCCCCCAAGTTCGCGGCCGTAGGAAGCATTTCTGCTGGGGGTGAAACCGAATCCGAACCACGTGGCAACCAGCAAGCCTACCAGAAGCCCATACATAACATTGCCAGTAAGAACAGGCTGGATGATATCACCGATTGGCTCCAGTATTCCCCGGACTGGCTCAAGAACACCCCAGCTCTTTTGAACTGGTCGCTTGGGCGCAATGTTGGTCTCAACAACACCAGCATTCGACTGCGAGAGCTTAGCCTTCTTACCCTTCTTCCTTGCCCCCTTAAGTACGGGGGCAAGTGGCGTTGCTCCTCCAGGTTTGGATGATACCGCTGTCTTGATAGCCGCAAACAGGTCTTTGCCGTATGTTGTTTGTCCATCAGTTGCACCTTTCTCAATAGGCCCTGAGTCCTGTCAGCAATAGTTCAAGCAAATTCGCGAGTTATTGTAATTACCTTTCAGCCAGCTCTTGCCTGACCACTCAATTGTACAGTTCATTTGCACCCTAGTAGAGTTGTTCTCGGCCCAGGAGAGGCAGTATCTGGTTTTGACCGCAAATACGTTTCCGCTAGGTACGTCTGGTGTCTGAGTTGAGCACGTGAGGTTGACCGACTTCTCAAGATCCAGGGTCTCCAATGTCTCTGAGGTAATGGTTTTGGTCTGTTTGGGCCCAATTGAACCATACAGTGGCTTGATGTATGAGAATGTCCGGGTCTTGTTGTCAAGAGTGAGTCCCTTCTTGTCTTCCATTTGCAAGTCCAAGCACTTCTGTTCTCCTGAAAGCCAGTTCGACATAAAGGTGACTGAAGCTGGGCCAAACATAAGGTTGTACACCTTGCCCAGTGGTGCTGGGATAATGTCATCTCCGACCACCCTGTCATAATGAGATGCCGTATCACCGCATTCAGTGGGTGCATGTGCAGCCGGGCCCGGAAAATCTGCAGAGCCTCCAGATGCGGCTGGTGTTTCTTCAGGCGCAGGCCCACTTGGGAGTGCCGCTCCTGAGGCCTTCCTTGATGCAGTCTTCTCAACGTCAGCGTCCGCTCCGTTAGTTTTGGTGTCCGCGGCTATGCTGGCATTGTGCATCTCCTCATGAACGTCCTCGTCGTAGTACTCTTCCTCGTCATCGCTATCGTCATCTGTCTCTGAGCCATCCTGGGCCTCATCCTCGACGGTAGGCTCTGCATCCACCTTTTCGGTCTTGTCACCACCGGTGCCCTCGAGCCTCACGCCGTTCAGCGTACTCTTAAGTGTAGGATGGCCCAGTTTCCAGATATTAACAATCAAATCGTACGTAGCATCTCGGCTAGTGAAACTGGCAAAGATATGCTTGGCATGCAGTGTTGAAATCATGAGACCATTCTTGAAGAGCAACGCAGTGCTTCTTTTCTCGACGGACACTATCTCATCAAAACTCATAACAAGTGTTGTGGTCCAACCGAAAATGTTACTGCTAAAGCAGAGATGACCTTCGGAGACGTAAAGCCTGCCATGCGCGAGAATCTCTCTCTGCAAGGCACAGCTGTAGTCTTCGATGAGATAGTCATCATCTGGCACGCTCTTGAACAAGTCATGAAAGTCGCGATTTCTCTTCTTACTAGCGATAGCGAATCCTGTAAGCTTGGGAGCGCTCAAATTTGGATGTGCCAATGAACTATTGGCAGCTGCGATCGCAGCTCCAATGGTAGTTCCGGTGGTAACAGAGCTTCCACGTTTCCTATGACTTTGTTTGAGAGCACTTCGGAGACTAGATGTTCTTTGCACGCCATTTTCCTTTGTCAACTCGGGAGGAGGAGGCGTACGCTCACGGCTCACGGGCTCATACAGTGAGCGTGGGCGACTTGACGGCTCCTCTGGGATGAATTCCACGGGGCTCACCGGAGAATCAACGGGGGCGGATTCGGACCGAGCTCGTGTGTCAGATACGTCGGGGAATCTAGCGTTGACCGGGGATGCGACAAGGCTGGGAGCTTCGGCAAGTCCAAGCTGGCTGAGACTCAACTCACCAGCACCAATGGTCGACACTGCAGACTTTCTGTTTTCTTTCTTGTCCGCCATCTGTGTAGTAGGGGCAGGTTCGGAATCGTCTTGGGTGTTGTTGGGTTCGGGGACTTCTTGTATATTTGGAGTTATGCTTCTGGACTTATTTCCACCAATGTTCAGGCTGGTGTTGCTGAATGTGTTGGCAGCGTTCTGGGCAGCTGATATCATAGACGAGAAGAAGCCGCCTGCGTTGGGATTCGCTGTGGGTGTCGGTTCACCACTCTCTAGAGTTGGTGTAAGCGGAGCAGAGACTATGTTGGAGAGTTTGCTGGGGCCAATGTTTTGTGAATTCGATCGACTCCTTCTGTTCGCGCTCATGCTCTGGGAGGAAGGATGGCCATTTGTTGCCGAATTGTTTCCCGGACTACCCCAGAAGGATCTCCTTTCGGGAGACGACTGGCCGGATGTGTTGGCGAACTCGGTAGGTGTAGGTGGGGTGTTTACTATAACCGGGGCAGGTTTGTCACCGCTTGGAGGAGTTCGAGGAGGGATGTTGGTGTCAACCTTGGGCTGGACCCTCGCTCGCCTTTCGGGTGAAGCAACTTTAGCAGCAGCTGGTGGCTCGAGAATCGGGAAGTCCTGAGCAGATTCAGGATCCACCACGATGGTGGGCTGTTGTTCGTCGCGAGTCTCGGACGATGGCTGGGGTTCGCTTGCTGGTCGACGCTCAGGACTCGAATTGTTCCCAGAGCTCTTCTTGGGTTTGAAAATTCCCTTTAGTCTACCAGCTGGTGATGGCGAGCGGCGAGCGGAGCTTTGGGGAGGGAGCAAGCCCGTCTTACTCCGGCCGATCCGGTGGTCTTTTGAATCTATCGAATCGAGTCGTGTTGCTGGGAAAGTCGACGACTTGGAGGCACTACTATTGGACTCGGCGTCTGAAGCTGAGGGTTGAGATTCTGGCTGATACTTTGCTTGTACAATAGAAGAGTTTGTCGTTAAGTGACCGATTTGAGAAGGATGAGTCGAGAAAGGCGGCGGATGTCGAGAGTTGGATCTAAAGAGTGACGATGGCTCCAGTTAGATTGATCAGATGCAGGAGAAAGCACAGACAGTAACACAGATAAGTGGAGTTTGGTAGGGAAGTGGACAAGGGGAAGGCGGCCGATGTGCCAAGCCAGTTGGGCACGATAATGGCCAGAAACAAAACATAGAAGTGAGGGAACGATGGTGTGGGTGAGGCTGATTGGGAAGTGATGACAAGCAATCGGGTTGAAGCTTGAATGTGATGATGGACGATCAAAACGCTGTGTGGAGCTCTGATCTACCATCGTCTTAGTGCAATAGCTCGATTGATTTGTCTCTCTTTTTGGTGGCATTCAAGCACGTTTGTCGCAGATGCCAACAGAGGGGGGTCTCAGCCTCGCAGTTGTTCCCACGCAACGGAATAGACAGAACAAACTTGGAGCGGGTCGATCATTGCCCCGAAGGACCAGGATGATGACGATGAGAAAAGAGCTGAAAAATGAAACTAAGACAGAAGAGAAAGAGACAAGAAAGTTTAAAACTCACGATTCGTCCCCATCAGACTCATAGGAGCGATGGCTTTGGCTTGCACCTTCATCCTCGTCGCCTGCAATGTGCCCAGAACGGATGCCGTCGCTTTCTAGAGTTTCCCGGCTAGAATGCGAGTGCGCAAAGACGCTACCATCGTCATATGACAGTCCCGACAATTCTCGTTCCTGTTTCCTTCGAAGTCGCTTGGAGGATATTGACTTTGGTAGCAGCTTGTTCAGCCCAGTGTTGCTACTGTTATCCAAGGTCGTTGACATGGTCGCAATCGCCGTCGCCGCGCACCGCCGCCTTCTACTGTCGAGGGCCGAATAGGATGTGAGAGATCAAGCCAGGATCGAGGGTGTTTAGGTGCTTGGGAGACGTTGGCGTTGATGTGCTCGATGTGGCAGCCTTCTTGATGAGCGTTGGCTATGATAGCAGAAGTTTTGTATGACGCGCGTGTAGATTTGTTAATCGAATTTCGGGATAATTGATAGAAATGAAGGGTTTTTGATCGAGGGGTTTCGAGGTCTTGTAGTAGAAGCTGAAAGGCGATCGAGCCAAGGATAAGTGAGTTGACGTCGTTGGTTTGTTTTAGCCCAAATGGTGGCTAATGGTGACGGGCCAGACTACGACGTGCTGGGCCACGCCAAGTTGGGTCAAGTGTTCGGTTTGGTTTCTGTCGAATTCCTCGCTCAATTGGTGGTATCAAACTTCAACCGCATGCGTTATTTCAAAACTGCAGTTGACTCAATGTGTAACCGTGACTGTGGCTGTTTAAGAAAAGGATAGGTACCTAGGTTAACAATTTAGGGGATGGATATGCAGCAGCTCGCATCCGTAGGTAGATATTTCGGTTCGTGTAGTCCATACTCCTACCGTCTCCTACCAGCCAACCACCGAAACCAGATGGAAGCTCTAAACTTAACCGATGAATCCGCGTACAACCCCCTGGATAGTGGGCTACTGGATGCTCCAATAATAACAATGTTTAGGTGGTGGGTACCAGTCAGACTTGATCCTTGCTGAAGCTCTCACCAAATAATGGGGTTTAGTTTGACGTTGGTGGAAGAGCTGGACTCCGTGGCGCAGCAACTAGGAAATCCTTCGGAGTTATACGAGAATAATTTGAGTACCTACCTAGTTAAGAACATGTTCTAATTAATCATAGAGAGTAAACGAAATAGTCTAGTCCTACCAGGGTATCTTGTAAAATCGAAAACGAATGTTTCAGGGTCTTTCAAGGAACCATAATATCCCGGGCAGATTATTGAATCGAGGAGCTCGGGCTAGCCCGCGACTCTAGAGGTACACTTGATCAGTTTTGACAACCAATTCTTTTATTATGGATCACCGGCCCGAGCCCTGAGGTGGGTCGTATTATTCGCTGTGAGGCAGAGAAAGCTCACATCAGCAGAGCAAATTTGGTCAGAGTAGCAAATCTGTCAGATAATAGGAAACATAAACAACATTGGCTTTGACTTATGGATAGGTAGTCAGTATAATTATTACTCCATATTAAGCGTTGTTTAAAGTTGTGTCCACCCAACCTTTAGGGTAGCATCCAATCTATACCCCAGACAAACGTACAGTGCCAAGACCAGGTATGACATTTAATACATATCACATCACACCTTTTAGACTCACCCTTGAATCTGACATTTTAACCAAGACACTCTTTATACCAAGCATAATTGCGCAATTATTTTCCATGATTCAAAAGTTCTCCACTCCTAAGTGAGCCAGTGTTGTCACGGGAATCCCGATCACTGTCTTGACAATAATTTCAACCCCGCCAAACAATGATATCTGACTGTTCTTATCTAGGTCATACATGTACTGTTATTACTGATCCAGGTATTGGGTTAAAAGTGAAAACGCCTCCATTGATTTATACTCAAGTTTTTCATTCTTTTTTAATTTTTTTATTATTACTATTAATTTTTTTTTTTAATAACCAGAAATCTACCTATGATTGCAATGAATAAATTAACTGAAACATTCTCTCTCTGCCTGAGGAAATCCCCTTAGTAGAAGCAACATCCAAGTTGGAACATGGAAACAGGTAGTAGGCACTAACAGACAGAGAACCACTAAAGTTAACGGCATGTGCCTCCCCACATTTGACCTCATCACGCTGTGACCCACTCAGGTTCATTAGTAGTCTACAATCTAGGTACAGTACCGAACTCGCCAAGTTCAATAGGAAGTGAATACTTTTAGGACGGTAGGCGTTTACTCGAAGCACCAAAACCTATGGAAGCATGGAATCATCACCGCTTGTAAAAGCTCACGATCATGTACGCGCCGCGAGCGTCGCCCACCACTCCTCCGACAGCACCGTCGCAATCGCTGAGCACACTCAAGCCGCCGGCGAATTTGCCAACGCCGCGAGATCAACATCGAGTATTGAGGCCCTTAGAACCTTGAAGCTTCTTGAGCAACACCATCGCAGGATTGCTGAGATCCTGAAACGTCCGACTGAGCCTACCTCCCAAGTCAGCGACCCCGATCTCGACGAGAAGGAATCGTCCAAGTCGAATACACCCTCTCAAGATGCACACGATAAGAAAGAAAACAACGATGACTCCGTGGCATCCAAGAAGCTGTCTCCTCCCACCCAGCGCCGATATGCTCACCGGGAGCTGTCTTCGTCTATCGCCAGTAACTTAGCCAACGCTCGTGGCATCCGATCCAAGCACAGAGGACAGCCTCTTGCGCCGAGTGTTTCCAACGACCAAGCTCCCGGAAACCTAGATGCAGCCTCTCACTCTCACGGAACAAAGGCCAAGATGCAGACTATTATCGACCACCAGCCTGGAAAGCCGACTTGGGTTCCTCCTCCTATTCCTACAACACGATCTGATAGCTATGGCAAGACCCCATCCTCTCCACGCACCGATACAGCATCTTCCGCGGCAGTCAGTGACGATGGGGGGTATACTCGGTTCTACAACACCTTTGGAAGCCTCATAAATAAGATTTCAGCACCCTTGGCTTTTGCTGGTTTGCCGCTGATCCAAGAGGAATCCACCGTCTCAGAAACACCTGACTCTCCAGAAATGTCTCCCAACCCCAAGCGTAGTCACCTCAAAGCGTCCCCATCCAAGGTATTGGAGCCAGACCTTAGCAAGATTTACTCAAAGGCAACCATGCAGGCACTCGTTAGAGACGGACACGGAACCAACGATTCTTTCTACGTTGTACCTACTACTGGCCACACCATGTCTTATGCGAATATACTGAGCTTTGCCGAGAAGGAAAAGAGAAGACTTGGAGCTTCGTCCCATAGTGATCTTCTTGATGCCCCCGACGACGACGATGAAGACTTTGTGGATGCTCGAGAAGCACCCTCACTGTCACCTGGAGCCAAGCGTCGAATAGGCCGTGCTCGCACAGACAAGGAACTCAACAACATTATCGAAGAGCTATATACTGAAAACAAATCACTCAAGGACACCCTAGATAAGCTTACCAAGCGCCTTCATGCCTTTGAAGCTAGTGCTCAGAATCCTGCAATGGCCCTCGCCGAAAGTTACCGTCTCATGCGCCCTGGATCGCCCTCTGGATCGCCGCATCCCAGCAAAGTTGCCGATGAAACCCTGCGACGTAAGAACCAAGAGTTAGAAGAACAAGCTGCTGCGGCCATTAAACAGATGGAGCGACTGGAGAAGGATAACCGCAAAATGCAAAAGGTTTTGGATAAGTACCGCGAGAAGTGGGAGACGTTAAAGGCTGGAGCTAAAGCAAGGAGAGAGGCTCAAGGAGCCAGTGAAAGCGTTGATGATGCAACGACAACTGGATAGAGACGTCGTGGTGCACTCAATTTCTTATTTCCGGGACGTTTACAGTAGTTTGGATCATTGTGTTCTTATTCGTAGGCAATGGAATGAGCATATGCTTATCACTAACACCATCCTTTGTCATGTCACAGTCGCTCTTGAGCTTTGCATATCAATATCTTATTGGTCCATAAAGCTCACAAATTGGTCCTGCTTCTAATACACAATCTACTAATTCCACCAGAAGCTTACACTGAAACTGACGCTTAAACTCCTCACATAATGCCACCAACCGATTGGAATCACCAGCGTATCTCCAGGTTCAAGGATGCACTCCCAGTACTCCACGCCCTCAAGCTCCTCGCTCATTTTCTCTAGGTCTTGCTCATCTATTTCTTCGGGCCTTTCATCCCAACCCTCCAGTACACCCACGTCTAGTCCACTCGTGTTACTCATATCAACACCATGCTCAGGGGCTCTTGGCCGCATGTATTGTGTTGCACGTGGAGAATACAAACGGAGATACTTCGTGCCAACGACCTGGCATAGCAAGTTATGATAGCCATCTGTATGGAGAGGCGTAATGGTGCGAGCTGGACCGAACCAGGCGTTCAGTTGGGGCATGTCAACGGGAGGTTGGTTGAGAGATGGAGTTGTCGGATGAGGCGGGACGTCGACCCAACAGAAGTCTGGGACACATATGTCGTTGCGAAGGGATGGGATTTGCTGGAAGAGGTTGTGTTGGGCGAGGTAGCCGGTGTTATTTTTATCTCCTGTAACATAGCGAGAAAGGAACTCACGAAACTGTATCAACTCTTGACCCCAGCCCTCATCGACATAGCTTCTGCCAATCTCAACTGGCACAAGACGTTTCCCCCCAAATGTTTTGGATAGGAGATAATCAGCATCCTTCCAGGGACGATCTGTGAGAGCGGGCCAGTCTTTGATCAAATCTGTAAAGATGATGGGCCGAGGCTCTCCGTTATTGCTATTCATGTAATCCTCAAATTGTGGTATTGTCCAACCAGAGTATCGGGGACATTTCTTCTCAGACGAGAGCATAGGGCGCCCATATAGTTCATGGCTCGAGAAGACCTGCGGTAAGTCATCCTGCCTTTGACGCTTGGCTGGTCTCTCACTTTCTTCACTCGCTACCCAAGCTTCTTCAAACAGTTGTAGTGTCTCCTCAAGCCATTGTTGTCGACCTCCACCGCCAGCTGTTATGAGTGCCCTGTCGAGCTTCCCAACGACCACGTTCATAACACTATCCGGAAGAGTTTTATCGACTGTGAGAGGATGCATGATGAGGCTGAATGAGTCAAGTATACAAGCATCGGTGTATATCTGACGCCAGATGGAGGGTAAGAGGTCGTAGCGGTAGGCGTAGAATTTGGAAGAAGAAATGGAAATCAAGTCTGATATTCTTCTTTGAAGTAGATCCTCGTCGAGACTATGGGTGCCCTTGTTTGAGACCAAGTATTTGTGGATAGTGGCTAACGTCTGAGCTTGTCTCGCAAGGAGCTGTAACATGGCATTCGCCGTAGGATCGACGTCTCTGGTGTCATGGTCCAAGGCCTTTTTAACGTCTGACGAGGATACTTGAGATTCTTTAGAGTTCTTGCCGTAAGTCTCCAGAGTATCTTGAGGTATGCTTTGCTGAGTCTCGGATGCTGTAATGAGCGTTTGAGTCGTGTCAAGATATCTGACGAGAATTTGCGCATAAGCTGCCGACGCCATGTTTCGGAGAAAACCATGAGAGACTTGGAATCTGTCGTTGTACACGATTTGTTTAAAAGTGAGACGTGGTTTCAGATTCTTTACTGTAGGCGTATGCCTATGAGGTTGTTGTGATTCATGATGATGTTAGAGCTCAGATTTTGAGACGTCACCGCTTAATCTTGAAGTTGGTCGGTATCCAATGGGGTTACGCACCTCAGGGCGGTTTGACTTTTCATATAAAATGATACTCGAATTTTAATATTTATATGGGAACCTTTAGATTCTCTTCCTTTTACTTAGCCTGAAGCCCTTTGACCTTACATACTGTATGACCTTGAAGCGCTGCTCATGATTCAAATTGCCATGAGCGGATTTCATTATTTTACAGATTACACACGTGTATCTTAGCTTGTCCACACTCCTACGATACCGTCTCGTCTGCCTTCAACAAGATATCCGTCTCTTACACGTACACGCTCCACGATGGCTGGAGTCTTGCCCTCTTCGGCTGCCGTGATGCCGGCGCCGCATTCCCATTGCCGTCCCTCAACCTTATCGTACACCTTGACAACGTCCTCGCCTGCTGCGCTGACGATTCTTCGTGTGTCAAACATCATGTCTGTGACGGGATTGTCGTATGCATATGCGTCGTAAATAGACCCTGTCCTGAGATCCCAAATCTGTTGTTGTTAGTCAAATCATATCTCAGGTTCATAAAGGGACGACATACTCTGATGCTTCTATCTACGCTTCCCGTCACCAGATGCACGTCGTCGAATTGAAGACATGTTACTGCACCTGTGTGGCCGACTAGACTGCGATGGACCTGTCCGCTTCGGAGATCCCACAGACGCACCATGCCGTCTGCAGTGCCACAAGCAAGGGCTGTCTCGAAGACCTGCAAAGCACCAACGAAGTCGGCCGAGCTACTTTGAGAACGCCCAGTAGGTCGCCATCCGCTGTCCGTAGTTGACATGCTTGCTGCCGCTGCCCACATAACGTCTAATGTTTGCACGCAACGGCCCTTTTCAAGATCCCAATGACGAATCGTTTTATCAGCAGAACCGGAAACCATAACGTCACCTCGGAAGTGAAGGGCCGTGATCTCATCAACATGCGATTCCAATGTGTACAGGGGGCAATCAGCCATACTACCCGGAGGGGGCTCAAGGTGGTTGTCTGTTCCAAAAGCAATGGCATCCTCATCGTCGTCTTTTCCAAGCCCGCCGTGAGGGTCGTAGTGTGCCTTACTGAGATCCCAGAGTCGGATAGTTGCATCCATGGAGCCCGTTGCGAGAATGTTATCCTCAACCTGCAATGCGCGTACCGAAGCAGTGTGTCCTTCAAGGTAACCCATACATCTACCAGCATTAAGATCCCAAACTCGAACCGTGTCATCAAGCGCAGCAGTTACCATGGTACCAAATGGAGCATCAAAATCAATAGCCGTGATCGTGTCCTTGTGTGCTCGGAGCTCGCGAATAGCTGTACCAGGCTCGAAATGTTCATGCAAGATAGGCATTGACTTTTTACGGTGAACCTTTTTCGTTTTCCGGGGAGTGCTACCAGCTTCTGAGGAGGGAATCTTTTCGTAAACAGACTGAGACATGAACTCTTGATCGTGATCATCGGCATCGCCAACTAGATCCTGCTCGTCTTGAGTCCGTGTGTTCCGTGCGATTTCCTCGGCTTCATCAACCAGCGCCTGGGCCTCATCAACTCGGATTTCCATCTCGGAGACTTGTCAAGTTAGTAGGGCTTTTCTCATGCAATTGGTATATCACATACTGTCATGCTCCAGCATGGCCTCATCCTGTTCCAATCCAGCGAGTCGATCCAAAATAATTCTTCGCATGCCGTGGAGATTAGCGATTTTATTATCGATTTCTCGAATTTCGTAGCTCGCCATACTCTTGCGAGTACCCAACAGCCCAAATTCGTGCATCATGGCGGCCTTTTCCTTTTTCAACTGCGTCAGCTTTTTAGGGCTTCCTGGCGTCCCCTCTGAATCTTCCAGCATCTTGCGACCGCGGGTGACTCGTCGCTGAAACTTCTTGCCCTCGTCAGTTAGTTCAGGAAAGCTGGCCTGGAAGCCCTGAAACAGCGAGTAAGGGTTGTCATGCTCGGGAATGTTGGCAAGGAGCTCATCGGGAAGGTATGTCAAGGCGCGATGCTGAATTTCGTGCGTTGAAAGCCTTGAGCGCATGAGGTCGGTGGGGGTTGTCCTGGCCATCGCGAACATGCTTCGCTGGACCGTCGGCCGCTTCATTTGCTTGTGGACCTCGGCCATGGCGGTTTGGTAGTGGTGAGCCGTGGCTTCGGCATTGGGACCGATCAAATGAGTAGCTGTAGTTGTGACCTTTCGACTGAAAGCCTCGAGTCCGCGCGTCTACCCAACAAGCAAAGCATTGAGGTTAGCGATTTGCAGTTCTCATACGAGGGAGACAATGGAACTCGAGTATCTACACACCGACACAATGGACTGGTCGTCATCTCCGCCTTCGTCGAAGCCATAGTGAGTCTCTTGGTTCGCCATGGCCTAGCTCCTGGCGGAGGTGCAGAAGCGGAAGAGAATCGGAGGGCTTTGGAACGATTGAATTGAGGTGGAGGAATGACGCAGAGGCTTCGAAGGAGGGAGAGTCAAAAGATTTGGCCGCTCACGAGGAGTTTATCATGACGCGCGCCGGGATAACCTTGGTTATTGGAGGTGGAGGGCAAAAAACACCCGAACAGGCTTGGATTTGGGCTTAGGAGGCTTCTGATCCAAGACGCTAATGTGGGCAGGAGCAGAATTGGATGGTGGATGGGATCCCTCTATAATTGGCTCATGCGACACTTCTGTCGCAGTCTTGGAACTGTTGGAACTGCTGGAATGACTGCTGGGGGGCTGCGAGGGTAGTGGCGCAAGGTCAATTTGTGCCCTGTAGGTGTTTGATGTTCGAGGCCGAGACCTCCCTCCCTGAGCTTTTCAGCCCCAGCAGCTTGGACTACCTACCTTAGTAGGTTACCCCTCCACGCTCATTTTTTTATGTCGCATGAAATGGAAGACAAGGGAAGTGCCGATTTTAGTACCGCTCATGCCCTCGGTCGCAATCTTTAGTACAGAGCTTGAGCCTTTCCTTGCCCGCTTCCACTATGTAACCTTTTAGGTATCCAACTACTCCAAATATTGACTTTTATACGACTCATTATCTATATAATCTCACTCGGTCGAGTATCAACAAAGCTCGAATTCTGTCATCTCTCACCAGTCCTGGCATTTTGATCATTTAATTCGAGACATTCGTGTAAAGAGTGTATCTTCTCAGCACTCAACCTTGTTGTCAAATACGACAATGGACACCGTTATCAGCATGGCCGATGCCGCACACGCGCTGGATCTTGCTCGAATCCGCTTCCAGCTTATGTATGGGTTACCCCAATTTCACATACGCCTTATCACTTGCAATTGAAGGTCTGGGCTGACGATAGTAGCCGCCTTGAGGATACAATCACCTTCCATTTGATTGAAAGAGTGCAGTTTGCATTGAATGGTGTAAGTGGGATATGAAGCTCTCATGCAAACCCCGGCCTAGGCGAAATATCCTAGGTTGCATGGTATAGATAATTAACCATGACCTCATTCTAGACAATTTATGTTCCTGGAGCTGTCGAGTTACCTGAGGCCAATCTGAGCTTCCTCGACTGGTATTTCCGCGAGCAAGAGAAGCTGCAATCCCTGATCCGACGCTTCGAGTCGCCCGACGAATATCCCTTCTTCCCTGATGCTCTGCAAAAGCCAATTCTCAAGCCTCTCAACTACCCCAGGATCTTGCATGTTAATGATGTCAATGTGAACGACAAAATCAAGAAATTCTATACGGAAAAGTTTCTCCCCGCTGTGTGTCCCGACTTCGGCCGCGAGGAGCGGGGCGAGTCTCAAGAGAACTACGGCTCAACAGCAACCTGTGATATTGCTTGCCTACAGGCTCTATCAAGACGTATTCATTTTGGAAAGTTTGTGGCCGAGTCCAAGTTCCGCTCCGACGAGGAGAAGTACATCCGACTTATCAAAGCAGAGGACCGAGAGGGTATCGCGGAGTCTATCACTAATGCTGCGGTGGAGAAAAAGGTTCTTGAGCGACTGCGACTCAAGGCTCTGACTTACGGCAAGGACCCCTCCATCCCAGAGGGAACCGAAGGAGCGGCAAAGATCGATGTCGATGCCGTTGTTTCAATGTACAAGGACTTTGTTATCCCATTGACCAAGGAGGTTGAGGTGGAATACTTGATGCAAAGGCTAGAACCTGGCGCCTGATTATCATCTATTGTGCGGCACTCAGATATTCATTAACAGCCTTGACCGCCCCTGGAAACTTGTTCGCTTCGATAAGAATCATATGCCCATGCGCCTTGACGCCCATTTCTTGGAACGCACGTTTACTGTCTGCTGCCAGCTCATCCTCCTTTGTGTAGTTAAAGTTGCCATGCGCCATCGCATGCTTGTGCAACACCTCATCCTCCATATGGAAATAGTACATGCCGGCCTCCTCCTTTGCCTTCTTGCGCTTCTGGTTTTCAACATCCAGCTTAGACTCGAGTTCCTGGTACGTCTTGGAAAGGATCAAGTAGTGGGAGAAGTCATAAGGCTCCTTGTCCTCCACAGCTGCTTCAACCTCGTCGATAAGCATTGAGTAGAGTGGTGGGGCCAGCTCAGAGGGCATGTTGATGAGGCGTTCGGAGAATACGAGTCCTACATGCTTTGCACTGCCGAGGACATTTGCGATAGGCGCAAGGGACGAATTTGACTGCGCTTTCTCAATCAGGTATTTGATGATATCCTTCATAGGCTCCTTTTCCTGGTGGACCGCCGTGTTGAGGACAGTGAGCATAGCGTAGGCATCGTTGGCCTTGCCGTCGACCTTGATGGTTGAGCCGATGGTGGGTTGTGCGAGAACGAGGTCGGCGAGGGCGGACATGTTGAAGAGGTTCGCATCAACGTCGAATAGTTGTCGCAAAAGGGTCTTAGTACCGTGGAAATCGACCTCGGGGTCAAAGTTGAACCACTCGAAATCGACATCGACCATATCGAAATCCTTTTTCATAGTCAGCATGACACGCGTGCAATTTGTAAGACCTTTGCCTACCTCATCATCATCGGAACCATCCTCGTCCATCTTGTCAACATCGGCAGGCGGAACGTCCTTGCCCTCTTCGCGCGCTCGCTTCTTACCCATTATGAAGATGGACTAGGATGTTGTGTTTCAAGAGTGAGTGAGAGGATGAATCGTGACGATGGAAAGTTTCAATGAAAGGGTTGCAAAAAGAACCTCTGTTGGCAGATTTTACTCCAGTAGCAAATCGCAAATTCCTTCACTGGTGATGTCGAGCCAAAACATTTTCCAAGCCCCTCACTAATAAGTTTAGGATGCTGATAAGATAAGAGCACCAGGCGAAAGGTGGAAGCTCGCCTGGGCAATGAACCAATGCCAGTGTCTCGGGTCTAGGCTCCTGGCCCAGCTCTAGTGAGGAGAAACGCCTCGTGTGAAGAAACGAAGGTTCCATACCTGCCTATTAAAAAGTATTAATTGCTTAGAGGGGCCGTATTTACGCTTAGGGAACCTCCAAAAGAATATAACTTTGACATATATCTGTCGGAAATACACCAATCATTCATTTCTCTTAATTCAAAAATAAGATATAAAAGCTAAAATACTATATTCGCATTTTGTTGTAGTTAGGTCCCTACCTAGGTAGGTAGTTTCAACGAAGCATCGCATGCACTCTGGCTTGAATCGATAGGTACTAGTATCCGCAAAGTACTGACCTACTCCACCTCCGTCTTGTTCGCTACCCCCGTCCGTCCCTGCCGACCGCCGACTGTACTGTACTGGACTAAGGTGCGCGCGCAACGCAACGTCATCCCTCCAGCTCCTCTCTATCATCAACAGTCGCCCAATCGATACAATCGCCATATTTTGTTGTCAGCAATTCCCTCGCGATGGACTACAGCTCCACGATCCACGACGTCGAGGACCCCGCCGGCGATTCACCCTGGGGTAATTCCCCTGTGTCGTCTCCATCGCGAAATAACATTGCTGCCTTCAATCCCGCCTCAGCTGATGCTCCTCCTACCTTTCGCTACAACCCGCAGTCTTCGAATGGCCTTTCTCAAGACCAGTCTGCAACCCACGCCGAAGAATTTCAGCGACCAGGCACTGCAACTACAGCCTCTGGCACTGAAGATGACACCGAGGCTTCGGGGACACTGAACCCTTCAGAGGCGCAGTTGCAGTCAACAACCACCGAACCGTCAGCTCAGGAGGATGCACGAGATCTAACGCATAGCCATCAACAAGGCCAGACCGGTGCACCAGCTTCACAACCTGGGCATGAACAGCCTCCTCAAAAACCAGCTGGGCCTCAGTATCGACTTCAAGCCAAGATTACAGGACTTGAACGCACCGGGAAGAAGGACCCTATCCTCCGATTCGATGTTCATGTATGATTTTTGAGGTCTTTTTGTCCCACATGATGAACTAACAACCTACAGACAAACATTCCCCGCTTTCGCACAACTCAATTCCGAGATGTTCGCCGCCTACACTCTGAGTTTGTTAAGCTTGCGGACCATCTGATATCTGCAAACCCCGAAGTGTTCGTGCCCGCGGTACCCCCGCCTCTGACTTCTGCTGGAGCTGGTACAGACGAAGATGAGATTCGCGTCAAGGCGCTGATGCAGCGGTGGTTGAACTACGTTTGCAGCAATGAGATTCTGGTGCGGGACGACGAGATGGTACTTTTTGTGGAAAGCGATTTTGGCTATAGTCCCATGGTCAAGAAGAAACAGCCAGCGACAGGCGTCCGCAGAAAGATTTTGAAGCAGTTTGCTCCCCCCCCTGATGATACCCCTGAGCTTGCGGAAGCACGGCCAACCGTTAAACTGTTCTACCTTGGCAGCATGGATGCTGGTCACAAGGTTGACAAGCTGGTGAAGGCTAGAAGAGGTAAGGCTCTGCAAAACTTCAAGTACAACGTGCTAAATGTTTCCAGGGCTCGGGCTTTCTGAGGCTGATTACGGAGCTAAACTTACGAGTATGCACGTCCAGGAACCTCATCCTGGTCTGGCCAATGCCTACAGAAAGCTCGGCAAAGTTGTCCAGACCGTTGGCGACTACCATGCCGCTCAGGCGACTGCAGAAGCCACGACTATTGGCGATCCATTCCAATACCATTCTCAAGATGCTTTTATTGTCAAGGAGTCCCTTACCAACCGTCAGATCCTGATTCGCGAATTCCTACAGGCACAGGAAGCCACCCGCAGCAAGCTCAATGCTGCTGATCGTCTTAAAGCCAGTTCGAGTGTTCGTCGCGAAAAGGTGGATGAGGCTATCACAGCTTTGGATGATGCTCGCCAGCACGAGACCTACTTGTACAACAAGACCAACCGTGTCACCCAGAACCTGGTTCAAGAGCGTCGCAAGTGGTTCTCGAGAACCTCTGCTGATCTCCGTTTGAGCATAAGGGAATACGTCCTCAGAGAAATCGAAGCTGAGAGACGGACTCTGGCGCTTTTAGAGACAGTCCGCCCGGATATCCGATCAATCGATGCTTCCGGCGGTTTGAGCCGGTTAGGTCGCGAGTCACACCCAACTGTGCGACGTTCAAGCCTTGCAGCCAGTCAAGGCCCCAAGGGCGATTCTTGGAGCGGCGTTCCTCGCCGTTCAGATGCCACCGGCCGCAGTGTATCTGGCAGCCTTATCAGCAAGGTTTCAGAGGAGGGTGAGAGTGAAGAGAGCACCGAGACGGCCCAAGCGGGTGGCCGTACAGGCCTTAAGGGTGTCAGCGAGGAGGATGACGAGGATCGTGTGGATGCCAGAAATGCTGCGAGTCGACTGGCAGCTAGCACTTTCTAAGCTCCAACGGTAAGAAGTGTAGCTATGCAGATGATGAACGCGGGGCTTGCATCAGATTCCCTTCTCCTTTTGATAGCATTGCTCTGAGCCTGGTGTCATATGTAAAACTGAATGTTTATTATTTTTTTGCGTTTGAGCTCTTTTCCCCGTGCGCTTAACGGCCCTGACAAAGTATATCGAACGCCACGGTGTGTCTGGAGATGGAATGCTCACGACAGCATCGAGATTTGGTTGGCAATGCCATTGCCTTGCTATGTAGGTCATTGTTGTCACGTATCATCATTCGCTCGATCTTGAGGTGAAGGTGGCGTAAATGGGTGGCATGGGAGGGAGATTGGGCGTCTCTCAGCTCCTGAATTATGCAGGATACCACACAATACCAATAAGCCTACGAGGCCAGAGCTGCGGTTGAAGCCTGCCATAGCAACATCTACCGCAACAAATGAGGTGCAGAGAGTGTGTTTCATTATTCACATGAATCTTTGGATGAGTGTTGACGTGGATCTTCGATAGATAAAGAAATTTGAGTTCATTGGGTATACCTTTCTAACGTTGAAGTTCGGTCTGGAGAACCTTCCTCTCGTCTTGACCGAGGCCAAGCCACAGAAGAACACATTATGCCATGCAGCGATAGTATAGAACAACTGTTGGAGACGATTAAGGTTTTAGATCACATCTCTACGAGTGCTATGGCGAAATCACTGGTGCACATATGCTGTGTTACCTCAAGAGCACCGAGAGATGGTGTAGCTACTCAGAATCCCGGCATAGTGCCATATTCCATCGATCTTGCATATGAGTACGTATAGCGATGGTTAGCTTGAAGAACAAGAAACGAGAAAAAATACATATCAACTCTCAAGACCCAGTAGCCATCCGAGAACACCCAGGGGATTTTGTGTACCAGGACCTGGCGCGTGGGCCTCACTGGGTTCGAACCAACGGAAAGCAGTACTGCTCAAAGAGGTATCCGGCAATAACATCCTATCAGATATTGTGTAGAAACACATGTCCTGGTGGTTGGTTATCTCCGCAATACGTCCTTCTGGATACAATCAAATGATCTTTTCAAAGGGCGCTGCTAATAGGGCCAGGCAAGGGTATTCAAAGCCAGATGTACATATGAATCGATGCGCTTCCATACTGAGCTGCATTCAAGTGCAGGGAAGAGATGCAGTAGTTAGTTCTGCAAAGTTATATTGTGTCATTCTATACCATACTGAAGGGAGCACGAGCTGATATGTGCCGCATTGTTTGTTCTTCTTGAGACAAAGTTTAGTGTTAGGTATTCCCAAACTAAGTATTTGTTTGTTGTAATGGATGAGAGCCGTGTGAGTCAGGTTAAGCAAGTAGGGTTAAAGGCCGAGTAGCGGTCTGATAGGAGCGTGATCTGGCTTGTCGTCAACTGCATAGCATGTTTCACATGAATAATAGCCGGTGATGATCTTCTTTGAACCTAGAGTGAGTAAATTGTTCGAACAGTCGCGTTCAGGATCCTGGCCATCGTCTAATATGGAAGCAACGGAATCGTCTTCAGATAAACCGCTCCGAAAACTGCAACTATTTTCTCATCTACGGACTTGATTGCCAACTTGGTTGTTAATGTGTTTGCATAGAGCCTGAATAAAAATAACCAGTCGATATTACTGGACGTCTTTAACCGTGGTTGATAGTTATAAACTTGGGTCTAGATTTGGGGTGGTTAGCAAAAATTCCGTCTGCCACTTCCAGGGGTTGGGATGAAGCAGTGAAACCCGAGGTGCATAAAATCTCGTCATTTCCGTACCCTGACTGTCGCCGTGAGATAGCTGCTTTACCCAATCAAATTTGCCAATCTTTTGGTACGCATTGCCGCGAAATAAGAGCAGACTTTTTCGTCTTGACAGAAAGTCAATGTGTCAGGAAGCGAGCACTTGTTGTCGGCACTTAGGCTCTAGGGTTTGATCCAAGCTGAAGTTTGCGGCAAGGGCTGGACTGAACTGCAGTTTAGAAAGGCTCTCAACGTCCGAATGGTCCAAGTATCCTAGGATGACCCAGTCTTGGCTGCTGATGCAAGCTTTAGCCTGACCTTGGGCGAAGGAAGAGACGTGCAGGACAGACTGCAGTTGTTCCTAGAAGGTTGGCCCTGCAACATGAATTTTGCAACATTGCTGCCATCCGATTCAGACGCGATGGCTACTCATAAGACGACCCATGAGTGATCATACATATTGGCTTTGGTATGTATAAAAGGAAGAGACAGAGCTGGATATTGCCGTCCCTCCACCATCAGGAGCCAACATATCGCCATGCAGAGAGAGGACGACTGAGAAGAGGGTGGATGCAATTGGAGCCCATCCCCGCCAAACCAGATGGAGGGTCCGGTCCGGGGGTTGGCCTTATGATCCCTGTCAACTGTAGATTTGTTGTCGCCATGGAATTTTTGCTTGAAATCGACAAGGCGCTACAGTTGACGACATGATAAGTGGAGGTTATCCATAAAGAGCTCGTAGCTGTCAGTCGTTGATTGATAACGAGTATTGATCAATGACCAGCATGTTCTCTTGTGATATTCGCCAAAAAAGCCAATTGTTTCGGCGAGTGACGGCTATTCCAGCAGGGGAAGTTTGATAAGAATTTTGATGTGTTTGAGCTGGAAAGGAGTCGGTATTGGATGGTACAATAGGCAAGTTGTTGGTTAGAGTTAGGTAGGCTTTGTTGTTGGAACTTGGGGGGGATGGATACTCCCCGATAGGTTGGTGTGATATACAGCCTGCCTACAGGCAGGCATGGAAGCAATAACTATCAACCTACTCTGTAGAGAAAGAGTCATTAGTAGACTAGAGATAAGTGAGCAACCCCTTTGGCCTTCTTCGTACAGAAGTGGTATCTGATATTTTCTCTCTTCTCTCCACCCTGTCTTGGCTTGTTCAACTTTACCTAGTAGGCACCCTACCTACCTAGGTACCTACGAGCACCTGGAATCAAGCACGCCTCCTCCACTCACTACCTGCTCTCCTCTCTTTGTTGTTGAGTCACTTTTCATGTGCCGAACTGGGATATGACTCGGTCCTTTATCTAGTCCTGCAGCTTGCGATATAACGCAAATACCCATTGGCTTGGTGAACGACAACTCTTGGTGATTAAATTCTTCTGGGCAATGTTCCTTTCGCCCACACCAATAAGAATATCATTCACATAAGCAATCAGCCTTTGCAACTTCTTCTCGGTAGATCACCTTGTGCATCTCTGACCCCCTCCCCCCAGGAATGTCTCGCCTATCATGTTTTGACAATCCACTCACCGCGATCTCGGCTTGATTAGGGACCATACCATGCTGCATGGTTAAGGGAGTACAGTATGTATGTACAGGACAAAGTTACAAACATGGTCCTCGGCCCACCTGGCCGTCTTCCGTCATGGACACATGCAATAGTCTATCATCGCAATTGACGATCTTGTTTTCTCGTTGAAGCGGGCACCAGTCGTAACCAAAATTGCTAAGCTCGCAACATTATTTCAAGCGGCAGCTTTCAAAAAAGAATGCCTTTTGACAACACCCCCCTTCCGTCAACACCATCACCGTCTCCTGGCCTCGACGCCGTGCTCCAAAGAGTCCAAACCAGCTACAGTATAACGCCCACGTTCTCGAGATTCCAGGAAGGCCCCAGAAAGTTTACGCAGCTCTAAGACCCTTGATAGCGCGCCCCGCGAACAAGCATCAGGCCTTATGTGACGCCCCGTCTGTGCATGCAAGACGCTCGCCTCAAATAAACTCATCCGCACAACATCCACCAATTCTGCTCTGTGACCTGGCCTCGGCCCAGGAACATGGAGTCCATCTTTTTCACTAGCCCCTCTGCCGATACGCCATTACCATCGTGCTAGGCCCTGCAGCTAGTTGGCGATATGACAACACTTAGCGGAAGCTCCTCGTTTTCTACCGATAACTTGTTGATTCCTGACTGGGTCTCCCATCCCGAAGCAAACACTTTTAGACGCCAGTCCACCTTGGCACTAGGAACTATGATGATGAGCGCACGCCCTTGCTTCTGATTGCTCTCGATTCGGGCTCCTCTGTTCAATACCTGCGATGGTTGCTGGCGAGGAGTATTACCTACTTAAGGGGTGGAAACCCATCTCCTTTAGTTCGACTTCGCCTCCTGTATCCAAATATACGTCCTTTTGAGCTCCTTCACCTGCCCGAATTGACCCTAAGTCTCGTGATAAAAAGATCCTCAGACTGAAGTTCCATACATTCTTATCTCCAAAACCAGTTTATCACTTGAACACGCGGTACTTGGAGCGCCTCCACGAGCTATTCTGGGCCCTACCCCCACGCGCTGGCCTGCTCCCACGTTTCTTCGCTCTCCGCCAGCCAATCCCCTTTGTTGTATTTGCCCCAAACGGCAACTGGCGGAAACTGGTCAAGCCATCAACCAACCTCAAGTCTCCATTCTCATCAATATCCCACCTTTATCCCACGCTTCGAGCGTTGCTATTGACAGCCATGGCCCCAGTTGCCACAGGAGAGATCGCACCAATGCATCTATCCGGCGGTACTTTGAAGTCATTGAATATCAATGCCTCTGTCTTGCATGGTCCCCGCGATCTGCGACTCGTAAGTTCATTATCGTTTCAGCCCTACCAGAGCAGTTGGATGACTTATAGCGTGCTAGGAAACAAGGACCATCGAGGCTCCAGCGGCGGGTGAACTTCAAATTGCGGTTAAAGCAACTGGCATCTGCGGCTCGGATGTTTCTTACTACAAGAAGTTTGCGAACGGCGATCTCTGTGCCTGCCATCCACTGTCCTTGGGCCACGAGTCATCTGGTGAAGTTGTTGCCATCGGCCCTCAAGTGAATGGCTTCAAGTTGGGCGATAGAGTTGCTCTCGAAGTTGGTGTTGCTTGTGGAAACTGTGGTACTTGCCGCAAAGGGCGTTACAACCTTTGCAAAAAGCTGCGTTTCAGGAGTAGTGCCAAAACCTATCCTCACTATCAAGGTACATTGCAAGAGAGGATCAACCATCCTGCTGTTTGGTGCCACAAGTAAGTCCAACATGGCTCTCTTCCCAGTACTGGCTTCTAATACACGCAGACTGCCTGATAATGTCTCCTATGAGGCTGCCGCTCTTCTTGAACCCCTGTCCGTAGCTATTCATGCGGTGAACCGCGCCAGGCCAGAGCCGGGTTCTACTGCCCTTATTATCGGTGCTGGCACCGTTGGCTTGTTGACTGCTGCAATGGCTCGGCAATCGGGCTGCACCTCAGTAACGATTACTGATATCGATGCCGGCCGTGTCAACTATGCCATAAGTCGAGGGTTTGCAACGCATGGGCATGTCACCCCTCTGTCACGTTTGAACTCATCAAGCGCTTCCTCTGGGATCTCAACTCCGGACACCGGTGTCGTTACTCCAGCCAGCAACTTTACAACAGCAAGCCGCTTTGACGGAGCCAAATCATTGGCGGCAGATATCCTTGCTTCATCGAACCCGGCGGGTACATTTATTCTCGAGGAGGATGAGGATGGTGTAGATGTCACATTTGAATGCACCGGAAAGGAGGTTTGCATGCACACAAGCATGTACGCCACAAAGCCCGGTGGTAAAGTCATCATGGTGGGCATGGGAACTCCTGTCCAGACCCTTCCCCTCTCCGTGGCCCATCTCCGTGAGATTGACATCCTGGGCGTCTTCCGCTACTCCAACACATACCCTACTGGAATTAGACTTCTATGCTCCCAAGCTGCAAATCCTTCTGCATGTGGTCTTCCCTCGTTGGACGACATGGTAACTCATCGTTTTAGGGGCCTTGATAAGACGCAGAGTGCATTCGAGCTGGCGACACGGACTAGTGATGACAAGGGCAATCTTGTTTTGAAGATTGTTATTGAGGCATGAGTCTTCCTTATGATTGCTTTTTTATGAGTTATGAAAGTTAGACAGGGATATCCGGCGACCGCATGTTTCCGAGGCACATTTCACGCATCATGGGCAGATAGATATCCAGTTCAGGCGGATAAAACAGCAGCTGTGGTGTCAATTTGAAGTAGAAAAGTTGGGTTTGCCCGGGACGACACAGAGCGTGGTCTGGAGGAATTTATGTGGGCTGGAAATTTTGTATCCATAGGTATACAAAGCAAAATGATATAGGGATGATATTTTGGCCACATACCCACCCATCTTGAATTACGAGTCACGGCCCTGAGAAATACTCACAATTCACCCAATTCCGGGTTTGGCGAAGTGATAGATGCGTTACTTGACTTCTATAATGCACTGGTAGTCCTAATCTACCTCAAACACCTAACGCCGGGCTGAAATGTTTCGACAAACTCATCTTTGTCGTTAGCTTCATTGCGCCTCAAGACCACCACAAGCATCTCTATGAATTTCAGATAATGATATCACCTGCTCCACGAATATTGTAGGTAGTCGGATCAATGCTAAACTCTTGTCCAGGCCCGGGAGCGGCACCACGGCGGTGTGAAGCCTTTGCGGTTTCAACAACGTGGAACTTCTTGCCTACATCCCGGGCCTGGCCAACACTTTGGACGATGCCGTTGAGGAGTCTCACTAAATTGACATCGTTTGCTTCATGGAGCATCTCGCGCTCAAAGGAGGCCTTGTCGGAAGGAATGACAAGGTCCAAGCGACTGACAAGGGCTTGGATCTGACGAAGCACGGTTGCTGATGGAGTGGTATAGTCGGCATCCATACTACCGAGTTCTGGTGCATCGCCGTTGATGTATGAGGGTGGAAGACGTTCGAGATAAGTAGTAAGGAGCAGAATTCGAGACTGGAGCATCTTAATAGCGTTGGACTTTGCGGTGAGGGCGGCGATCATCTCATCCTCTTCTGGCGTCAGAGCAACATCGTCATCCTGGACGGTTTCCCTGTTCTGCTCTTCATCACGACTCTCGACTAGCCGACGCTTGCCCTTGCCGTTCGATTCAATGGATAGAGAAGGCTTGTCTTCCTTAGCGGGAGCAGCTGCAGCATTTCCCCCTGAAGCAGCAACGTAGTTCATGCTGATCATTTCGGTCTCGTCGGTTTCAACAGAGTAGGGCAGCTCTCTGAACTTGAGTTTGAGCGTGGGCTCTCCGTCGTCCATCTTCTTGTCTTCCCCATCGTTATCGGCTTTGGGGTCATCGACTTCGTAGTTGCTCTCATAGATGGTGAGGGGCAGTTTGCCGCCGACAGAGTGGTCAAGCACCTGTTCCGGGTGAAATCCAAGCAGTATAGCTGACTCGTTCCAGCCTCCGAGAATCTGGTTGTGAATGGGGAGAATGGTCGAGGTAGGGCCAGAGGAGGGTAAAAGGGTATACCATCCGACGAGATCGAGCTGTCTATCCTTGTGGACAGTGATCACTAACACATGGTTAGAGAAAGTTATATAAGAAGTATACGATGTTACCGACTCTGTTCTAACCGTGCGCTAAATTTGGTGGCATCAAGGAGGTATCCGCCTTGCACGTTTGGTTCTTGGCGGGCGTGAGCCTCAAAGGCATGCTCGATTGTGATTTCGCGACCATTCTGCTGACCCAGCAAGACACCGATGATGGGACCTTCCTGCTGGCGAAGTGTATGCCTTGTGATATAGTCGGAGATAGTGAGGAGGACGAGAGGATGTAGAACAGCCTGGAGCTCGGAGCTCTTCTGGTTTGAGAGAAGATGATTGGCGGTGGTCGACGCAGCCATGATGAGCTGAGAGGACGAGAATGGATGGTGTATAAGATTCGATGATGGCGGTGTAAATTTCGTAGTGTATTTTAGTAAGGGGTGCTGAGATTAGTGCGCCTGGTGTTTTGAATGAAGGTATCGTTAGCTTGGTCAGGGCGGCGTCAAGGTGAAATGATGATGGAGTCAAGGTGTTTGTTATGGGCTGGACGGATCATGGGAATAACGATGCCCCGCGTGCTAGTGCTAGGCTGCTATGCTAAGCTATGGAAGCTGAGCTAAAAGTTGGCCGTCAGAATGTGGGGTTGGACGGAGTTATGTCAGCATTCAATTTCCATCCGTTTTTAATTCGATCACTGCATGTGGTCTGAATTTTACCGCCATTTGGAGGACATATCATGATCATACAGTGAAAAAGTTAAGCATGTGTTTGTTTTTTTGTTTTGACTGTATCAGCTCATTATCAGCCTATTTAGAATCCATTTCCTGTCTATGGGTCATCGACATTGACGCGACTCGCTTAGTTGGGGCAGATCCATGCCTTTGCCTTTTCCTATGCCTGTCTATGGTCTTTGCGGTGCCAGGAGTTAAGATCCAATCCATTTGATACACCACATGCTATGCTTAAAACTGGCCATGGTTGCAGGTCACTCGGCACGGCATTCACCAGCGGCATAGACCACAGTACATAGGTAGATACTGTACATGATAACAAACTTTATATCGTATGCGATAACTCAATAACTGAAGGCTTATAACTGTTAAGATTTCGCCTTTGTTAAGTTAAAAAGAAGCTTTGAAGCTTGACCATCTCCACCCTTTTCCCAAGCCGCTCAAGGTAAGATATGCAAAGCAAATGCAAATGAGGGTATGCATGCATGCAACAGGCAGGCAGTCATTTTCCATGGCTCAGACGATAGGGACGTTTCCTCATGGTTTCTTTTTTTCCCTTTTCCTACATACCCGAGTCTCACCTTTTCTTCAGTCCACCCATTCTGCCTTTTTCTTTCTCCTCCTCTTTCCCCCCTCTACTGATTAATTGTCTCGCACAAATTGAACCACCTCTATCCTCTTATTATTACTATTATCTTGGATTGCTGTCTCTTCTCGCCCTTCACCCTTTTCAGCCCCTCCTGCTCCTCCTCGGTTGGCACTCATTCTCACTGGCTGGACCATCCTGGACCTTTCTGTCCGGCAAATATCAACTAAGTACCCAAGGTACTCACTCATCTGATCTTAAATACCTACTACCTAGTGGCACATCGGAATCTCCATCTATCTCATATCTACCTCCAATCTCGTACTCAATCTCAACTTCTAAATCCCCCAATCTCATCACCGGCTTTTGGCCAACAAGGATTCTACAGCTTGCCTAGTGTCTCACCGTTCTCCTCCCACTTTGCACTCAACCCATTCAAACCATGATCGCCGCCTTTGGTCAAGGTACGGACAAGATGGTCCGCGTGTCAAAGGCTTCACATCATTTGAACATCACATCACCTGCTTTTTACCTGCAGCAACCACCAACACGCACCGCCATGGCCTCTCGTAGTGGGAAACGTCCCCATTGCGATAGCATCGATAGCGACACGCCAGTTCCAAGTAAGAAGTACAAGCAAGCAACCTCTTTTACATCCGATACCTCAACAACATCGACGACGTCAACTGCTAGCTCTATTGATCTGGACTATCCCTCAATGCGAACACCACCCTTCGTCGACACACTCATACCCACCTTCAAGAGCGTGCAATACGACCGTCCTGCATATCGATCAATATCACCACAACCACCATCGCCCAGATCGCATTAAATCTTGCATCCATCATTGAAGATCACACGCAAAAGAAAAGAAGAGAAAAAAAAAGAAACGGTCTCAGATTTTGTTTTGATCAAAAATTGGATACCACTTTGCATCCCTCAGCAATGAACTGAGGGCACATTTTTTTTCTTCCTCTGCCATTATAGACCTGAGAATGATTTTTTGTTATCTTACGCGCAACACGACATATCGAATTTCGACCTCGGTTACCACCTCTCAACTTATGCTTATCTCATTACTGGCGTTATACAATGATAGACTGGATGATTCACAGAGGCATGCGACACTATGGCACATGTTAGACGGCCGGCTTGGGTATTGATCTGATAGGCATCTAAGGCTTGGAATTCTAATGTATTAATGGCAGATGTACATAGGCAGTTCATGAAATACGCAATATCCCATCCGATTATTGTTACAAGCAGCGCCGGATCCCTCCCTCTCGTTATCGTCATAAATTATTTCAGCTGATTTTCTCTCGTTCAGTTCATCTCCCACCACATAACCTCCTCCTGACAAGGCATGTTTATCTCAAAATTTCGCTCCATCGTGGTCATGGAATTTTCCATGACAAGCAGTTCCACACGCGCCATGGCTTCTCCATCGCCTGTCCGTTTGGCCGCCATGTACAGCGCCATGAGCTCGGCATGCCGGCTCTCATAATCCTGCCGAACACGGCGCCTCCGGGCCGCGGGATCGCACGCTGCGCACGTGTCGTTGAGATGTTGAATTCTGACGTTGGGAGTGCAGGGCCGTGGATCATTAGCCATGCTACACGTTGTGGCATAGTTTATAAGTGTATGGCCACAAGCCATGGTCGTCTTGAATCTTGTGCACATGGTGATCAATGCCAATTTAAGGTTATGGAATTTTCGAAGGGAAGAATTCGGCGCAATCGTGTTCAGAGTCTTGTGTCTCGTGTAAATGGTGGTGGTAAAGAAGTATCAATGGGAAATTGTCGCAGACCTCACTCGTCATGGGCGAACCCACACATTGAAGGTTAATATTTACAAGTTGGAACAAAGAACTAGATACTAACTAAATTCCAGGAATTTGCAAAGCTATGCCTTCTTTTTGATCCTTTTTGCCATCATAGAGATGGGTCCCCTGCCTAAATTGTCGCTGGTGGATGTCGCATGATGATCATGGTACAAAGGGCTTCACCGCCATCCTACGCCTCACGAGTGCGACTAAAATGTACAACAAAGACATTTGGTTTGGTGTTGAAGGCGGTCGGTGCACGGTTTGATGCTGAATCAGCTAATCGGATTGCATCCGAGTCATGATGGGCTGCCTTTTTGAGGAAATGGGTATTATGATGGATGCTCGTAATCGCTATTATAACCATAACTATCTATGTACGTACTCTATACTATGCGGTTGTTCCAGAATGAGAGGAGCTTCTTTATTATTACTTTAAACAGCAAACTTTTCAACCTCAAGAACCACTTTCTTGCCCTTCCATCATGACTCCTCTGACTTTTGCTCCTGCTTACTTTGGGCTTTGCCAGCTTCTGGTGATGAATCGACTTTAGGCTTGATACTTCTCCACTCCACACATAATGCGCAAATCAACTGAGCCAGAGCCAACGCCAGAGCAGCGAAGAAGATCCGTGTAATGGCGTAATTATAAGCTTCTTTCACCTTGGGCAGATACTGAGATGGTACCACGTTCTTGAGATCGGTAGCACCGGTATCGACAATGGTCTTTGGGTCAAGGCCTGGGATACCCGACAGCCGTTCGACGAGACGGCCGTTGAGAATACTCTGTCCAACAGAAACAAATATGGCACCACCAAGCTGCTGGGCAAAGAAGGTAATCGAGATACCGATGGGAATGTCCTCCTTGGGAAGCGTAGCTTGAATAGCAAGACCGGAGGTCTGCATCCCAAGACCCAAGCCAAACCCAACAAGAAACTGGTAGGCGATCCAGTGTGATGAGCCAGTGTCTGGCTTGAGGGTGGTCAAAAGGCCTTGTCCAACGGCCATGATACATGGGCATATGACCATGGACGGGACATAGTAACCGATACGCTGGGTAAAAGCAGCAGATATAATGCTAGCTACGACAAGGCTGAGCACAAGCGGGATAGTATAAATGCCTGAATTGATCGGGCTGATGCCCTTGGTAGCTTGGACTGATGACTTGTTAGTATGTGTTCCAATCATGAGTGGACAAGAGTATCTTACACCATAGGGGGAGGTAGTAAACGGCGAGCATCATGCCAGCACCAGCAAACAACATAAGCCATGCACAAGCCAACATTGTCCTCTGAGAGATGACCTTGACAGGGACAGTTGCAGTCTCCGGCATCTTGACCTGAACAAATGCAAAAGCAATAGCTGTAAGACCAAAGAGTACAAACAGAAGAATCAGTCGCCAGTTGTTCCAAGCATAAACCGAACCACCCCATTGAAGTGCCAGGATGAGGCAGATCATGGATGGTACAAAGAAGAACGTCCCAAGAGGGTCAAGGCGGGTGATATGCTTTATAGTAGGAACAGACTGCTTCGGCTTGGGTGCGATCTTGAGGAAGAAGAAAAGAAAAATAGAGGCAACGAATCCGATAGGGAGGTTCATGTAAAAACACCATCTCCAAGTGGCATGTTGGGTGAAGACTCCGCCAAGAAGGGGCCCAGTAACTGAAGCAATGCCAAAAACCATACCAAACATTGCTTTGAAGGGGTCAGTCAACATTAATGGAATAACAGACGAGATGGTAGATACTTACATTGAAACAAAGGTCTCTTGTGAAGAGGTACCATAGGAATAATCGACATCATAGAACCAGTCATGATACCAGCTGAGCCAATACCAGCAATAGCGCGTCCAATGATGAAGGCAACAGAGTTAGGGGCAGCACCACAAATAGCAGATCCAATCTCGAACAGCAGAATACAGACAAGGAAGGTCTTTCTCAATTCATAAAAACGGTAGATACGGCCAAAGATGAGCTGGAAGGCAGCGGTAGTAAGCATGTATGCAGAGCCATACCATCCTATATCGCCAAGGCTGTTGAAGTCGTTTGTGATTTGGGGAATGGCTGTTGCGATGATTGTACGATCGAGTGCAACAAGAAACATGGCAGAAAAGACAGAGGCCATGATGAGCCAGAACTTGAGTGTCTTTGGTTTGTAGTTTTCTTGAGCCTCCTTGTCGAAGGCTGGGCCTTTGTGGGCTGTACGTTCATCTTTGGAGTCGGAAGATTCTTGTTGACCATCTTGAAATGATCGAGGCTTTTCACCACGTGAGGAATTTTTGTTGGCAGGATCGTAAGGAGTTTCAGGTTCGATTGATGAAAGCGAGTTGAGTGACTTGCGATCTGGCTTGAGGTCTGACTTTTCAGGGGAAGACATGGCTGGCTGGAGTCTAGTCAATGGATGAAGGTGAGGATGGAATATTGATTGAGATACTATGACAACTGCCAATATCAACACGGAGAGTTGAGTGAGTTGGGTAGGATGAAGCTTGTTGTTCTGGACATTTTGCTAGATATATATCTACAATGCGAATACCTAATCATCGGACAGACTGAAAACCGAGCCATGCAGGAAGTTGAAACTAGCGTCATGGATCTAGGAGAAATCTCCGTAGGTTAACGAAAATACGCGTGCTCGGTCAACACTCAATCCCAATGGATGAAAACCACGAAAATCCACCCCCGAGAAGAAATGGGTTGATATTAAACAAAGACCCCGAAGGTGAAGGGTTGAGTAATAGGTCGGATCCGGAGATGGCAGAGCTATACCCCATTGGGAAATCTAAGTTGCGAAGGTGCCAAGACCGTCCCCTCCTCGGGACCGACGGGCATAAACTCATCACAAGCAACACTTGAACTTGACAACTTCTCGGCCTTTTGCTTGTTTGCTACCCGAGGATTCTCTGAATGGTATTGTTTCTCCCTTCGTTTCGCCTTTGAACTGCACGTCTTTGCCTGCCACGTACTGCACCTGATTGTCCTTTATCCAACACTCACCAGCAACCAAGCAAAGAGGGGACCAATCAATCCAATCCCACGATAAATCAGCCTCCCATTGACATAAGGAGCACGGCCGCCAAGCAAAAATAAAGCTCCCGTTCCCGTAGTCTCGGGCCCGAAGATCAATCACGCTCAACGCATCGCAACGTCTGTTCTTCTTTTGCAGATCTGTAACTGGCTACAAACCGATGCGTTTGAAGGTCCCTGACTCTGATCCCTACTGTACAAACTACCTACATCCATTCTCAGCCCTACCTTAGTATCTACACCTAACTACAGTAACCCAAGTACCTACCTAGGTACAGCTGAAAGAGACTTGCAGCTCAGCTGAGCCCGTCAAGTCTCTCAAATTCTGATCAAAACGCCTCTTTTTGGGGTCTGCCCCCGCTCTTCATTCGCCGCCACGTGTTTGGCACAATAGAGTACCGAACGTTACCTGCCCCTACATTCAATACGTGCATGCAGTTGTTGTTGTTGTTGCTGCGTGTCGTTGTCTCAGTGCCCACTTACTCCGGGCCCAACACCTCCGTTGCCCGTGTCCGAGCCCGAGCCCCTGGCCTGGTGCCGCCGCTCAGCTCCGGAATACGATACCCGATATCCACTCCATCGGGTCCAAAATCCCGCGATCAACTCGGATCACTGATATCGAATTGCCATGCCCTATCCCAATGGCATCCCCGGTGTCCCCGGACCAGCCCCACAACAGCAGCAACAGCAACCCCAAATACAGCAACAGCCACAAGATCCTTCCGCCATCAAGTTGACTCGAGGTACTAGTTGTGTACTCTGTCAGCAGCGTAAGGTTCGTTGCGACAAGAACAAACCATGTGCCAACTGTGTCAAGGCCAAGGTCGAATGTCGCGTTATTCCTCCTCAGCCTCCTCGTCGCCGGAAGAAGCGCCTTCAAGAGAAGGATTTGATTGATCGTCTAAAGAAATACGAATCCCTTCTCGCAGAGCATGGAGTTAAGGTTGAAGCAATTGGCCATGAATTGAGACCCGATGGCCCCCCAGGCGAGGACGTTGAAGAACTTGAGAATGACTTTGAAGGTCTCAAGACAACCCCTGAAGCGAGCTCATCCCCTGCCCCCTCTCATGCAGAGCAACGGTACGCATCCTGCAGACCAACTCCCCATGTTACTGATGCTGACACCATTATAGGTCTGGAGGCGGAGCATGGTTTTCTTATCACAAAGAGGTATGTTTCCATTTTATCTCTAGTGCCAACTACAATCCTCTAACAGCCAGCCTATAGTTTAGAGCCAGTGAACATATGCTTCAGGATTCTTCTGATGATGAACCTGAAGTGGGCTCCAGTATCCATCGTGCTTTCGATCGCATGTTTGATACCGACGGTTTCCCTTTTATTATTGGAGCAGCTCCTGGTCCTCTGACCAACCTTCATCCCTCTACAATACACATCTTCCAGCTCTGGCAAATATACATCGACAATATCAACCCACTGCTCAAAATCACACATGTTCCTACCGTGCAGGGGCAGATCATTGAGGCAAGCTCTGATCTTGAGAATGCACCCAAGAACATCGAGGCCCTCATGTTCTCCATGTATCTCATGGCAATCACATCACTCGAGGACGTTGACGTTTACAAAAGGTTTAATGAGACTAAGAAAGAACTCCTGGCAAGATACCACACTGGCACTCAGCATGCGTTGACAAAGGCCGGGTTCATGCGGGTCAATGACCCTATTCTCTTACAAGCTTACATCCTCTACCTAGTAAGTTATCTTAGAACTAACTGTACATGTTCTGAACTGATTTTAATCTAGTTTGCTGTTCGATGGTTTGTTGACCCTCGGCAAGTCTTCTGCCTCATAGGTTTGGCCGTCCGCATCGCCCAGCGGATGGGCCTCCACCGAGATCCGGCGCAATTTGGCCTACCGCCATTCGAGGTTGAACAGCGCCGCCGGTTGTGGTGGACGCTCGTGGGATACGACCGACGACTAGGAGAGATGGCAGGATCAACGGTCACTGCTCTTTCTACTGGCGGCGATTGCAAGATACCCATGAACGTCAATGACTCAGACTTACATGTTGATGGTAAAGAGCTACCTACGCCACACACTGGGCCAACTGAAATGCTCTTCTCCCTCACAAGAGTCGAGCTCGCCATGGCTGTCTCAAGTGACAGTAATCGCGACAGCTACAAAATGAACAACACAGACAAGAGTCCCGCTGGGACACCCGGATCCAAGAACCAAGCTACCATCCGCCTTGCTGGCCAAGACGGCCCTGCTTACACCCTTGACGGCTACTGTGCACATATCGAGGGCACTTATCTTAGCCAATGTGATCCCAAGATCCCCCTACACTTTTTCACACTTACTATGACTCGTCAAGCCATGTGCAAGATGCGCATCATCAGTTTCCTCGTTCGCATGCACAGTAACGACGACAACCTTCCCCTGAAAGATGTTGAGCGCGATAGTCTTTTTCTACAAGCTACGCAAATGATCGAATATGACAACATCGTACAGTCGTCTGAATCTCTACGTCCGTTCAAGTGGTACTCTATGCATCACTTCCCCTTCCCTGCCTACATGTTCCTTGTGCAGGAACTGCGCCATCGCGTCTCTGGCCCTATGGTAGAGCGAGCATGGGATGCCATAGAAAAGAACCATGATCTTCGTGGTCTTCTCAACAACTACCATAACCCTATGCACATGGCCTTCGGCGGACACTTTATTAAAGCTTGGGATGCGCATGAAGCCGCCATGATCGCCGCCGGTAGACACGTTCACCGTCCAGCCTTCCTAGGGCCCTTGCGTGAGCGTGTTGCAGCTCGTCGGCGAGCAAAACAGCTGAACCGACCTGACCACAATGCTTCCTCTCAGCCTCAAATTGGGGCCCCACACTCCCAGGTTACAACGCCATCTTCTACAGGCTTTGCCCCTTCTGTTGGTCAAATGACCCCTGGAACCGTCCACCACGGCCAGCGAGCGACCTCGGGCTCTGTGGCCTCTAGCGACGAGCCTGGTGAAATGGATTGGACATATATGATGTCGGGTTATAACGATACCTCTAGCTACCCCCCGATGGGTGGCTTCGGCAGCTTCAGTGGCGGATTTGGCGGGGCGCCTGGCATGCCCGGTATGCCACCTGGACAACCTAGACAACCTGGGATGGGAGGTATGGGGCGTCCTCTGGGTGGTAGTATGTTTGGTGGAAATTAGAACAACACGAACATTGATGCGATATAATACATTGCGCGAGCGTCCTCTTTTCGTTTCTTAGTTTTACTTTACTTCTTCGATGTAAAGTACGGCGTCTTGTCCTTGGAGTTTGTTTGTGTGATAAGATCTAAACAAGATATATCTAACTGTGGTTGCTTTTTCTGTCAACCTTCTCAAGTTTGTTTGCAGTACTTTGGGGGACAAGCTCAATCATGTATGAATAGTTACAAGGATAATACCCACACCAGAGTATGGCAAAAGTTATTGTATATTTGATGTGAGAAGATCGTCTTCGTCCTCTGGGACCACAAGACCCCTCGCATTCGCTTTGTGAATCGAGTTTGGAGACCACAGCTTCTTCTGATTTGGCTCGTAGCTGTAACGACAAAGTGATGCAAGTCGCGACATGCTTAAAGATTTTAACATTTACAGTTCAAGCGGTTTGCCAAGGGTGCCGGAATCTATTGACACCGGTTGTAAGTAACCTATCAGAGTATCATGATCACTGATAGCTGTACACCAATATTCCTATCCACTGAGACCTGGGCTATCATGATACTTTTCAGTCTCGGATATCGTCCTTCAAGGGTGGGTGGCCCTGTTTGCCTAGCCTATCCTATCCCACCTTGAAAGCCAAGCGGATAGTCAACTGCATATCGGGGATCCTCTTCACCGTGTCACGTTGCCGTTTCCTAGTTCGACCACCGGCATGAGCCACCGCGAGCTTTAGTGGTAGTTAGATGACGGGTCATTGTTTGTTTCTATGTTGCATTTCTCCAACTCGAAAGCACATGCGAGGCAACCCTCCACCCATGTCATACCAGGCGCCAAGCTAGATGACCTGGCATTTGGCTGGTCACACAGGTCAAGCAGGGACACAAGCAACATGCACGCTGACAGCTATTGAGTCAGTCTCAAACGAAAATCCACCAATATGGCTGGATCTGTAAGGAGTGAAACACTTTGATGAGGATTTATTTCGTGCCCTATAATAATGGCTTTTGTGCCCAACAATCAATCCAATCTAGTTGTGCATGAATGCGGGTGTTGTTGAGTGTTTCGAATATGCTGTGCCCAAGCTCATTGGCCTCTTCTTCTGAAAGTCCCATGATGTCTGGGCGGCCTAGCATTGCTGTAACCCATTCCTCAAGGATGCTCTGAGTGAAAATTCCCATTTCTCGCATTTTTGCTTCATGGTGCCATCGTCCAACAGGGGTATATGAGTGACGCTCATTGACATTAATAAAGCCAACAGCACGTAGTGTTTCGACGATCTGCAAAGGAAACCGCAAATTCCAGCCGTATACTGTGGTGAAGGGGCCCTCGATGAGCTGGTAAAACTTGTTCATGGGATGATCGTCCCCAGCAGTACCGTCAACAGAGAAGACGAATGGAACGATTTCGTGAATCTCAACCCAAGCACCTGGTTTCAGTTTCCTGGAGAGATCAATGAGATGGTGCCACGATAAAGTTTGAAAGATTCGGCTTACTCAAAAGTTCTTTCTAATAGTTGTCTCGGTTTCCGCAAGGTTTGTAATAAGGCCCTGATGTGAATCAAATCTGCATCGTCATAAATTCTTGTCCAGGGGCGATTTTCGTCCTCAAGGTCTTCCACGCGAAACTCAACATTCGGAGGGGTCCAATGCGGTTGGATGGGCGAAAGATCACAGCCTATAACCCGTGCGCTGGGAAAGTTCTCTGCAACTAAGATAATGAATCAGTCGAGTATTGTGACCAAGACCGAGAAACTAACCATCCTGAGCCCACATTCCTACACCCGTACCAAGATCGACAATCTTTTGTGGATTGTCCCCGATTGGAGCTAGGAATAGCTTCCCATCGAGAAGATAGTCGAGATATAGCTTGTGCTTCAGACCTTCACGAACCTGTTCGGCATCGTCGTTTGGTAGGCCGTAGCGACCACATAGGAAGCCTTGATAGCGTCTGGTAGATCAGCAACGGTAACAGGATACAACCAATGGTAAACAACCCACCTCCCATGCTCGTATGAGTAAAGCTCTCTGGTGTTGACTGAAGTAAACTCGGAGGTTCCTATGGAATCTCCATAGTCCGAAGTTGGGTTCTCTTCAGCATCACTATGATCCATTGCTACGGAGCCTCTGCTTCAGGTCCCCCTTGAGGGATTGTGCTCGGCAAGAGACAGGTTTGGTTGGAGGGGGAGGAATGGTATTCGACAAGAATACATGAGCAATCGGAGGAGCAGATACCTAGGTACTGTAGCAGCAAGTTAAGAGAAGGGCAAGGTAGGTTGATAAGTTGGGCGGTGGTGGGTCAAACTTGAGTCTATGCCGGTGACAGATACCTATCTACCCAGGCCTTGCTTGTCCCGAGGGCAGGGTACAGTACCTACGTAGGATGCTGCAGGGGAGCTCTGTAGGTTAGCTAGCCCTAGGAGGATGATATGTGACAGGAAGAGCCGAAAGAAGCAAGCATGCCAATAATGATTCAAAGAAATACACTGGACTGGGTTGGGTGATAGGGCGTCGATGAACGAAAGTTGCACAAGAGTGACCAGACCCAGCAAACCGGACTGTGTGGAGGGGCTAGTCGTATCAATGTTACAACCAGCCAATACAATTAGAGTACAGCCATGGAGGATTTCCAGAAGAACGGAAGGGGGCAGCATGACCCAGAAGTCTCCCAGAAGACCGGTAAGTTGGTACAGTAACTAGCGAACAAGACAGACGGTTGGTGCGGGATGGGCGTGGGCATGGCCAAGCTGTCGGGTCAACCCGAAACTCTTTTGAGAAGTGTTCACACTGATCTGCAGCCGTAATGCGACCCAGTTGTGACGTGGTCGAACGAGCGAGCGAACTCAGCGTGTGCAGCTACCGTTAAGAAGATGAACGTAAATTGGTAATTGCACTGTACCCGTTTGAGAATTGCGATAGCTAATAGGAAGACAGCCGTACCCAAGAAATGGGGTTGTGTGTGAACGCTGGAGGGAGGATTGGCCGTGGGGACTGATGGTGTACAGCTAGATGGTGTAATATAGTGCATATTTCCTGTGGGAATATGTCCAGTCTAATACAGCGAGGGATCGTGCCATTCTGTCTTGATTGCTCTGTTTGCGTGAGCCGTTAATACAAGCAATCCGAGCACAGCGTTAGGCAAACAGTACGGAGACCTCTGCATCACCAATTCTGCTTTGGGAGGGTGGTATCACGCTCTGGACTGCTGCACAGTAACAGTAACGTAGCCTGAGTCTCCGTATGTGCATTGTTTGCAGAGTGGGCCAAATAAAAGACCCTCACATCAGGGCGGAGGATTTAGAGTCATCCATTCCGTTCGGTCACGGCAAAGGAGTGCTCTGTGAGGACCAAGACAAGACAGCGTTGCATGTGACGGCAAACACAACACTGGTTATCGTGGACTTGACTTTGACGGCCGATGCAAAGCCACAGAGGTGACATCAGTAGACACTCCACGACATGCAGGACTGCATTGGTATGCGCTGTGCCTTTTTTAATGGGAGCAGGGAGGCTTTCCAGGGTTAAATGAACCTGGGTAAGAGAGAGCCTTCGGATAAGTTATGGTGTTATCCGAAACCGACTTCATTGGGCTATGAAGGCCTTCGGCAATTCGTCATGACACTCTAAAATAACGCATATTCACGGGTCTTTGTTGACACGAGTCGCAGGAAGACGAAAAAAGTTGAAAGCGGGACAAACCTTCCAGAGGAGGGAGAAGGACGATGCAAAGAACAATTCCTGCCTTCCTGAGTTCAGTAGAAGTGGAACCATGAGGAAGGAAATACTATTCGCACCTATATATCTCTAATGATAACTTCAGGTGGAAAGAAGTTGTTTATCGATTACTAATATATCCATATGTATCAATTAAAGATTTCGATTATCATTTCTCATTATTGCAAATTATCTCATAATCAACTGCATAAATTAATCGCATCAGTCAGTTCAGGTAGGTACAGTAACGTTAGGTATGATCTATAAATGGAAGGAGGGGCAGTCTGTAGCCATTGCGAGCTGCTTCCGCGTTCACGGTTGGCCAATTACTAGAGAGGGAAAGCGCGTCATTCATTCAGTCAATCAATCAAAGCCAAGCCAAGCCAAGCCAAACCAGCCTAGTCGGGTCAAGCAAATCGCGTCGTCGCCAAAAACACGTCTGGCCAAATTGAATTTCAATTCAACGTGCCTTACGTCTAAGCAACGCAGCACAGCTGGACTCTCTACAGATACAGCATAACTAATTAACGATAAAGCCGCCTATATTCCACGTTTTAGGCATCTTCTTTTCTTATCAACTTTAATTGTTTATCGTTTTTCCAAACTCAACTCTCTGTACCAACATTTTCGACTCCTCTCCCTCTCCAACTACTTTACGCGATCATCGCGTCCCGGCTTCACCCCTTGACGACCCGACCTCGACTCAAGTTATATCATTCTCCGCTCATGAAACTTGCGACAACCCGATATAGCGATCGAACCGCTTCCATATCATCGCCGTCATGTATCTTCCACGGCAATTGATCTCGAAATTATACGTCCATCTTCAGCAAACACGCCACCCACTCTCCCCGCCAGTGCTCATTCTTGTCGCCCTCGAACCCGATGCTCTCTGTGCTTGCAGAATTCTTACTCGACTGCTGAAGCATGACTATATTCCCCACAAGATCCAGCCTGTTTCTGGCTATACAGATCTTGAGAAGGCGGGCCGAGAACTGGTCGTGCCTATGATGGAGTCTCAAGGAGGTAGCGGCGGCGTTGTTGTTTGCCTTGGTGTTGGGGGCATGGTTGATTTGGGGCCTCTTCTTGGTCTTGAACCTGAAGGTGATGATGCACCTTACAGCGGTGTTGAGGTTTGGGTTATGGACGCTCATCGGCCATGGAACCTGGGAAATGTCTTTGGTGGATTTCCCCTCGACCCCGAGACTGATATTTCGCCGTCTTATCAATCAAGGTGTCCTGCTGGTGTCAATGGTGGCATGATTGAATCAGCATTCAAGCCTGGCAAAGGTGGTATCATTGTCTTCGATGACGGTGATATCGTGGACGACATGCAAACTGAGCGCGATGCTTACCTGGAGTTAATGGAGATGCCCGAGGTTGATGACGATGGCGAGGATTTGGGCAATACCGACGATGAAGATGGAGACGAAAATCCCGACGATAGCATCCAAGAACCTGCTCGTGCAGGTCAAAAACGAAAAAGCTGGTCAGATGCAGAGGACGACAGTGACGATGATAGGCCGCACCAACGGCGAAGGAGTAACTCAGTATGAGAACTCGACTATTTTCATTTAGGGCTTGCTAACATTATCTTGTAGTCTAGCTCACTTGCAGAGTCACCGCGGCGACCACAGCAAAGAGGGCTCTTATCTTTACGACAGCCCGATGTTGGGTTGTCAAGCGATCCAGTCGAACCCCCCTCTGGAGCACAACTCCCTACCGAACTATCACTACGCGCACAACGAGGACAGCTCCTACGGTTGCGACAAAAACACGAGGCCATCCTACATCAATACTACAAAGTTGGATCGTCCTTCTCAGAACCATTGTCATCGATGATGTACTCACTTGCTTCTGATCTTGGTAGAGCAGACAACGACCTGCTTTGGTTATCGATTGTTGGAGTCACATCTATGGAGCTTTATGGTCGTTCTTCGGCAGGTATTGCCGCACCTGTCAGACAGAGCGGTAAAAGTCGCCCGACAGGCTGGTTAGGTACTCGCGGAACTAGAATACGTCAAGAATTACGTGATGAGGTTAGGCGACTGAACCCTCCTGAACTTACGAATGGGCGTGTTGCCGTGGAAAATACAGGCGTTATACCTACAACAGCGAGGAACCCAGAAGATACAGGAATCCGGTTGTCGCCCGAGCCTAGATTCTTGCTTATTCGGCACTGGAGTCTCTATGACAGTATGCTACATTCGCCATATCTCTTTTCTCGCCTCAAGACCTGGAGCGAAGCGGGAATCAAGCGACTTCACAAATTGCTTGCGAAAATGGGAGTTAGCTTAGCCCAGTGCAAGCAGAGCTATACCCATATGGACATGATGCTCAAGCGCGAGCTCAGAGCAAAACTGTTGAAATACGGTTCACTCTATAACCTGGACGAGATGGTACCGTCAGTGGATACGGATGGTAAAGACCGTGCAGGTGCCAAAGACGGATGGGGGTTTGTCCGAAGTTGGGGATGGCGAGCAACGCTGAGTGCCCAGGATGTCGGCGTCGTCATTGGTGCACTCTTGGAGGTGGGAAAGCATGCTCAGAGCACAGACTCAGCTGTAACAGCAAGTCAAGCCGGGCGAGAGGTGGAGGAAGAGGCTGAATTTGCAGCCCAGGGAGAGGAATGGATCGAGCGGTTCTGGGAGGCATACGATGCGCTCGAAAAGTAAGTGCATGCACAACTGTTTCAGACTTGAATTTTTGTTTGCTAACTTTGATAGCATCGACGCGCTGAAAGCCGGTCTCCCTACTGCTCAGTTTCTCCACCGCGCAATTTACCGAACGGGAACATCTCTCATCAATAAGAAGCAGATCAAGCATCTTCGTGCCTTCCGTATGTGTGTGGTTAAGGAAGGCCCTGATGTTGCATTATTCACCCATCCCGCAGCACTCACTAAGCTATCACTTTGGATTGGCGAGGCCCTTGCAGAACAAGAAAGGGAAGCTCATGGTAAGCTATCACATGGCGGTCGTGGCACGCCTCTTGTCGTTGCCAGTCTCAACGAGAAACGCGGTGTATATGTCGTTGTTGGAACTGGTGGCGGAGGTGGTCCGGATACCACACTGCTTGACAGAGAGGCCGTCAAGAAGCGAAAGGCCGAACGAGAGGTGAAGCTGAAGAAGAAAGAAGAGTCTCGCTCAGCAAAGCAAAAGATTCGAGAGGATAAGCGCGCAGCCCGACGAGACGCGGGCGATGATGATGACGAGCTGGAGACAGAATCAGAGGACTCTGACAGCTCAGACTCTGACGCATCGGATGACGAAGACGTCGAGCATGAAAAGGGCTATGGCCTCAACAAGTTTGGCCTCGCGTTTCAAGAGGTAGTGGCAGAAACGAACACTCGGGTTCGTATTGACAGCTTTGAGCATTGCGTGGTAGAAGTGAAGAAGGAGGATCTCGGTGGTTTCCTCGAGAGCTTGAGCATGAAGGTCGTCGTGGGTTAAATAGTGCTATGGTGTGGTATGGCGTGGCATGGTAAGCAAGTTTAATGATTGTATACGTGGGTGTGTTCCGGGAGATGCAAGCGGATGAGATGATCACTTTTTTATTTGGATATCTTCCAAGCCTGCAGATGGATAGGAGTAAAGAGGCATCATGATTTGTGACAGATAGCATGCATGGGTAGAACTATGGTTAAGATACCTCTAAGCAAGGCTTCCCTTGGGAATATGTTGAGTACTCTTCATTTGGATTGGATGCCATGAAACTTGTGAGACAGACGTACGCCATGGAGGATAGAGACTTGTTAGCAAAAAGTTGGCTGTTTGGTAGTTGATCCGTGAGGGTGAGGCCTCTCTCACGAAACAAGCAATGCTACAGGGGTTATGTACAGTAGTATGTCATCCTGAGCATATGCTTGGAAGCTAGCTTGATAAGGTGAAGCATCCTTCAGTTAAGGTGGGCGCAGCAAAAAAGCTTATTGACGATAGAGTGGTTTTGGGCCGGCTTGGCACAGATGCTCCTTTCCTTGTGAGCTGTGTGAGTGCTTAGTATTAGTAACGCATCAGCAACACGTATGTTGGTTCTTGGAAATCCTCAAGTTATTGGGGCTTGGCGAAGGCCAGATTGTGTACCTAGCTCAAGATAGATTGGAGTTATACAAGTAGACAAGGTCACGAGCACAATAAGAAACCCACACAGACTACGAACTGGTCTAGTTGTTCTAGAACGGAGAACCTTGATTGGAGACCGGTCCTTGTGTTTTGGAGATGATAAATCCAAGTCCAATTACTCGATTCGGCACTCTGAACCCGGCCAAACCGAAAGGTCCAACTTTCCAGCTAAAAGCTTGAAGGAACGAAGTTGTACGGAGCTTAACCATGACCCTTATATAACCTGGGAAAATGTGCTTTATGCCAATATTGAGGACTCTTTTGCGGATAGCCAGCCAGGGACTCCATACCCAGAAGGGATCACCAATAATCCATGTTAATGTCAGTGATTGCACAGCCACAGTCTAATGGGTTACACACGTCTGCAGATGGGCAACCTGGTCGCCACGCTTCAAGAAATCGAAAAACGACACAGCCCCTTTGATATTTAGATCGTGTTGCTGGACTGGAGATGCTTAAATAGGTAGGTAGTTGGCAGGGATCTGTTGATTGAGAACAAGTACCCAACAGCGTCATTGTTAGAGTATTGTCCTCGTACGGTCTCCTCCATTGGTTCGGATCTATTGGAAATGATGGGCAGGAAACCAGATTTCTGCTGGGTCAAGAGGTGCTGTTTAGCTTACCAATTGGGTGGATGGCATCACGGCCCCCGACCACGGGCTTGGAGGTTCCATCCAATATCCATTGGATCCGTTTCACCTCCAGTGGCGGGGGTTTTGCTCAGAACCCCGCCCCCACTATCAGTGACTAACCTTTTAGCACTGAGACCCCTATGATGTGCTAAAGAATGCGCTGGAAGGCGACTTTACTCCAGCGGAGTTGTTTCCATAGGTCCCCCCTCTCTCTCCTCCGCCTCACTCCTTGCCAACCTAGGTCCTCCAGTTCCAGACCTTGCTTGGCCTTACATACCTGCACCATCCATGTGTAGTGAGTGAGTATCTAGTGGCATCCACTTCTACCAGCCTACGACGTATGTACCTTACTAAGATACCATCTTCATCTCTCATCTCTTGTTACTACTCTACTCTGCTTGCACCTCTTTCTTCCTCCCTTGAGCAATTTGAACGAATCTCTTCTTAACTCTGCGTTGACCATTGCGACGACTCTCCCCCCCCCCTCTATATTCGGCTTTCCCTGTCGCACGACCTGAGAGCTTAATAGCCTCCCCCTCACTAAGCGCTTCGCTTCTCTCCAGCCACGGCGTAACCTACTTACTTCATCCTCAACTCTCTTGATATCGACATCAACATCGACATCTACACCATCATCTAACACGTTTCTCGTCGATAAGCGATCCTTTTAGAGGCCGTGCTCATCCTCATCCTTGGCGACTTGGCTCTCTAGCCCCTCGTTTACCTCGCGATAGAAGACATCCAACTCTCCGGACGACCAAGTCTTGTTTCGAACATCGCGCAATTCGCGCTCTACCTCATCCTCCAACGATAACAACCCCAAGTCTCAGAAGTCATGGGTAAATCGTAAGTTTGGCCTTGACGCCCATTTCTTCTGTCTCGGAGAGTCGCTTTACAGCATTCTTCCGCCCTCTATTTCTTCCATATGCGTTGCGTCACTTGCCTCCAGAATTCCATCGGGCGCAAGCGCATTTGTCACCACCGGATCCCCGCGGAAGCTAGGGACCGACGTCATTATACTTCGAGATCGACCTCGTCACAATAATAGTTCAGCACTAATCCTCACTGTGTTTATATAGACAGTCTAAGCTCTCCCAAGATCAGCTCGCCGAGCTTCAAAAGTCGACCCATTTTGACAAGAAGGAGTTGCAGCAATGGTACAAGGGTAAGTCTCTATCGCTCACGCGGCCTCTTACTTGGCTTGCACTGCCCGCACGCCTAAAGTCTAGACCACTCCGCACCATGAGAATGGATACCTGACACCAGTGCTAGGTTTCCTCAAGGACTGCCCATCGGGTACGCTCACCAAGGAGGAGTTTCAGAAGATCTACAGACAATTCTTCCCGTTCGGAGATCCGAGCTCGTTTGCCGACTATGTATTCAACGTATTCGATAGCGACAAGTCCGGCACTATCGACTTCAAGGAATTTATCTGCGCTCTAAGTGTTACTAGCAGAGGCAAGATGGAGGATAAACTAGATTGGGCGTTCCAGCTGTACGATATTGATGGAGACGGCAAGATCAGCTATGACGAGATGCTCAAGATTGTCGAGGCTATCTACAAGATGGTGAGTGCCGATATGCTATGCTACCCCACAGTAATTGTTTTATGTTCTCGGCATTTTCAGAGGGGTAAGATGAATAACATAACAAACGCATACTAAACATACTCAGGTCGGCTCTATGGTCAAGCTACCCGAAGACGAGGATACACCCGAGAAACGAGTAAGAAAGATCTTCCGCATGATGGACAAGGACGAGAACGGTAGTCTAGACATGGAGGAGTTCAAGGAGGGTAGCAAACGGGATGAGACCATTGTCTCGGCGCTATCCTTGTACGACGGTTTGGTATAGGAGTAACGAGACTCCACCAATAATGGCATGCAGGCATGAATGAGCAAGAAAGGAACACAAGGGAAGAAATAAAGAGAAACAAATACGAATGAAAACAAGGACCCAAGGGTGCCATACTTGGCCAGGAGTGTGAGGAGCTTTTGTCTTTCTGCTTTCTCTGTTTGTTCTTGACCCCCAGGGCATGACCTCTTGCTTTGCGAGGGTCTTGAAGAGGTCTATTATTATGGAATAAATCGATTTGCAATGTTTGAACGGGGCGTTTGTATGTGTTTATATGGTGAACGTACCCGGTTGGATCCTGACTAGGTGGATGCTTGGAGAAGGTGAGTCCCTGATTGCTTCTTCTGATATCGTGATATATGATTTTGAACCTCACTGAGTTGTTGCAAGAGGGCTATGATATTGGCAATGGATGGACAGTGTTCGCCGCTCTGGCTTAGAGTTGGTAGTTCTGTGATGTTAGGATGGATCGATTTAAACGAATTTATAGCAGTCAACGACGCCTAGGTAGTCAAGTCACACAAAGTATTACTGAGTCACGTTTGGCACCTTCTGGTGGCTTTATAAATTCAGTAGTGAGGAGGTCATTTATTTGTTTATCGGGCAAGTTCCTGATTTATTGAATTGGATCCACTTACACTTAACTCCCGTGCTCGGCTAGGTCGAATGCTTTTCACACTATCTCCATATCAAACTCTTTAAACCACACGCTCTATTTAACATGACACGATTACTTTGCTACAGTTTACCAGTACTAACAACCCCTCGAAATGGACTTTGTAAATACTCTTTTGACAAATCTTGAGCCTGAAGTTGAAGATGCAGAAGGAGGCAAGCTTACAAGAATGATCCTACCCTCATACAGGTCTCACTAACACACATAGAAACTTTTATGCTGTATTCTCAACCCATCCCATCTATGAACCTTGGCTTTATAGATGCCCGTGCTGCTTCGGTTGATGTCTCAGTCTCTGATCGAGACTATACCATTCATCAATCTCCCGCTGTCCTCTCATCTTCACGGGCTGGCGGGACAACCGGAGCTGGTGAGTCTCCTTCCACCCTCACTAAGGTCTCACAGAAACAAGAGGACGGAACATGCTAACACAAGTTCCAGTCTTATGGCAGATAGCACCCAGCTTCGCTTCATGGCTATCTTCCCCTTCTAATCCCATTCTAACCAAGACCGTCCACCCCAACGCTTCCATTCTTGAGCTGGGATGTGGCATCTCTCCCCTGAGTGCCCTAGCCCTTGGTCCACGCGTGGCACGCTATGTCCTCACCGACCAGTCGTACGTGCAGCGTATTGTCCAGAAGAATCTTGACGAGAACTTCTCTTCGGCATTTAGTTCGGGGACGTCTACGCCCACGAGTGGTCGAAGCAAAAAGAAGCGAAGTGGCCATGGCCACAGTCATGGTAATGGCACAGCTCAGTCGAATATTCGTTTTACAACACTTGATTGGGAGACAGATGAGGTCACGCCGTCTCTCACTGGCTCTGGTGAGACTCATAGCTTTGACGCTGTTGTTGCTTGTGATTGTGTGTATAACTACGCTCTGGTGGATCCTTTTGTTCAGACGTGTGCGGATGCATGCCGTCTTAGACTCTCTGACGAGGCGTTTGCGGATGCTGAAGAGAAACGACCGTGTATCTGTGTCATTGGGCAACAACTTCGAAGTGATGAGGTCTTTGAATCTTGGCTCCAGGCTTTTGCAGCCTTGTTCCATGTCTGGAGAGTTTCTGATAATTCATTGCCCGAAGAGCTGCGACCCTCAGCTGGTTTCGTTGTGCATGTTGGTATCCTCAAGGAGGAGATGAAACAAAGAAACTAATCAATCGCACATTCACTATAGATAATAGCATTGGCCCGCGTTGAGCTCTTTTGCAAGTAACTCGTTTATACAGCTCAAAAGGCGCTTTTGTTTTTAATTCCAGTCCTATCATCTGTGATCATTTTGATTCATAAACATCTTGGGAGTATTCATCCATATGATATCTTCACCAATTTTAAGCCCTTTGCAGTCGTCAGTGCGAGCAAAGCCTATCCTTTTTGTCCACCGATCCAAGCAAAGTTTTGAAACAATAGAAACCAAATGCTAATCGTTATATACCATTATACCCATATTCCTTCGCCGTAAAGTCATTCCATTATTCGTTCAGTGCATTCGCTGGATCACCACTCGAGAGGCTCCTTCTTTTCCTCGCCGCGATTTGTCTTAGGAACGGGCACGGCCTTGGCGGCCAGCTTTCCACCTTGTCCAGGGCGCTTCAGGTAGCCAGTGCCGTCGAGCCAGGGAGTGTTTCGTGTCATGCGTTGCTCAAACTCGGCGATCTTATCATCCTGTTGCATGGTCAGGCCGATGTCATCGAGACCATTCACCAGGCAGTGCTTGCGGAACTCCTCAACATCGAAAGAGCAAATGGTCTCGCCATCAGCGTTCTTGATCAGCTGGTTGGGCAGATCAATCTCGATGTCGCGGTTGGCGCGAGCCTCGGCAGCAATAGCCTCAAGGTTGTCCTTATCCTGGATGCTGATGGGCAGCATGCCGTTCTTGAAAGTGTTGTTGAAGAAGATGTCGGCAAAGGATGGAGCGATGACACACTTGATGCCAAAGTCAAGAAGGGCCCAGGGAGCGTGCTCACGAGAGCTGCCACATCCAAAGTTAGGTCCAGTGACAACCAGCGTCTTGGCCTTTCGGTAAGGCTCCTGGTTCAAGACGAAGTCGGGGTTCTCGGACCCATCCTCCTTGTATCGAAGTTCGTAGAAAAGGGCGTTGCCAAGGCCAGTTCGCTTGATGGTCTTGAGGAACTGCTTAGGAATAATGGCGTCAGTGTCGACGTTTGATCGATCTAGAGGAGCAGCGACACCCTTCCAGATGGTGAACTTGGGCAGTCCAGAAGCAGCGCCTCCAGCGCTGGCCAGAGTGTTAGTATGAGGTTGGGTGTCCTGAGGCTGGTCACCAATCATCTCTCGCTCCTCAGAGTCGTCCTTGGTTCGCTCGTCTACATGAGGCTCCTCAGCTGGAAGCTCGCGGGGCCTGAAGGTAGACTCGTGGGTGTAGTGAGACAGCTTGCGAACATCGGCGAGCTTGCCGACGATACCTGCGGCGGCAGCCATGACAGGAGACATGAGATGGGTTCGGCTGAGGGCACCCTGTCGACCCTCAAAGTTTCGGTTGGATGTACTAGCACATCGCTCCTTAGGGGCCAGAATATCAGGGTTCATACCTAGGCACATACTGCACCCAGCTTCTCTCCACTCGAAACCAGCATCAACAAAGATCTGGTCAAGGCCTTCCTCCTCAGCCTGAGCCTTGACAAGGCCAGAGCCAGGGACCACCATAGCACGCTTGATGTTAGCAGCAACCTTGCGTCCCTTGACGACGTTGGCAGCGGCTCGCAGGTCCTCAATTCGGGCGTTGGTGCAAGATCCAATGAAGACCTTGTCAACAGGAATGTCCTCCATGGGCGTTCCAGCGGTCAAGCCCATATACTCGAGCATGCGGCGACCGGCGGCCTTTTTGCTCTCGGTGCTAAACGTCTCGGGGTCGGGGACGCAGCCGGTAATGGGGACAACATCTTCGGGGCTGGTTCCCCAGGTGATGGTAGGAATAATGTCCTTGGCGTCAATGAAGATATCGATATCATACTTGGCACCGGGATCGGACTGAAGGGACTTCCAGTAGGCGATAGCCTGGTTCCAAGTCTCAGAGCCATACTTGGGAGCAAGGGGTCGGCCCTTGAGGTATTCGAAGGTTATCTCATCAGGGGCAACCATACCAGCACGGGCACCACCCTCAATGGACATGTTGCAGATGGACATGCGAGCTTCCATGCTCAGGTTGCGGATGACAGATCCGCAGAACTCAATAACAGCACCAGTACCTCCGGCAGTACCGATCTTTCCGATGGCGTGGAGGACGACATCCTTGGAGCTGACACCAGGGGCCAGCTCACCGTCGACCTGTATCCTCATGTTCTTGCTGCGCTTGGTGATGAGGCACTGGGTAGCCAGGACGTGCTCGACTTCACTGGTACCGATACCGAAGGCGAGAGCGCCAAAGGCGCCATGTGTCGAAGTGTGGCTGTCACCGCACACGACGGTGGTTCCAGGGAGAGTGAAGCCTTGCTCGGGGCCAATGATATGGACAATACCTTGGCGCTTATCTCCCAATCCGAAGTATGTGACACCGAACTTCTTAACATTCTCCTCCAGGGTGACACACTGCGTTCGCGAATCGTCCTCCTCGATAAATGAAGCAATGTCCTTCAGAGCTTTACGGGAAGTGGTGGGGACATTCTGCAGGGTCCAGGGTTAGTAAGTATTCTTTGATGGTCACCATTTACAAGGCGACTCTCGAATTAATTGGTAAGGCATACATGATCAGTAGTAGCCAGAGTGCAATCCGGTCTTCGAACTTTTCGGCCTGCATTTTCCAGGCCCTCGAAAGCTTGCTGTTGGTGATTTTGGTTAGTGGATGCTTGGAACCCATGTCGATCTTTTTGGATGGACTTAGACTTACTGGTGATGTCACCTCGTGGACCAAGTGCCGGTCTTTTGGCCAACTTTTGTCAGTCCAAATGTTCACAGGTAGAATTTAGCACGCAGAGACATACCGATATAAAGGAGAATTGTGCCATCGAGCTTCTCGTCGACAATGTGTGCCGAGAAAACCTTGTCGTATAGAGTCTGGGGAGTACCCACGGGAGCAGGCATCTTGACAGTTGGGATCGCTCTGAGCGAGAAGCCTTCTAAGGGTACTTCTAAGGGTATTGGAAGGAGAAGCGATTGACGATGTGAGTGAAGGTAGAGAGAGATTAAGAATGCGGGGTGGGAAAATTTATGATTGTTTGTTGAGAAGGGAGGAGGGAGGATTTAGGCAGCTGAAGAGAGGAACGTTGAAACTCTCCGCTTCAGAAGAGGGGGAAGGTAGGTAGGTATATAATGCAGCTGAAAGTGAAGGGAAAACTGGAATCGAATCTGGAATCGGAAATGGAATTGGAAAGAAGGCGCCTGGTTTATCAACAAAAATTCACTTGAGCGCCCCTCTCCTATCCAATTCCACGAGCTTCATAGAATTGGCACGAAGACGCCGATGATCGGAGGGGTCCGTTTTGCGGCGTCAGCAATTGGAGCTCAGCAAGAGGCCAGAAGCACCATGACGGGCGCCAGCGCGGGGTAGATCCACTTCCACCTCCTGCACTGATTGCTAAATAATCGGTTCTGATTCGCTGCTGTTGTATCTCTGCTTTTTCAACCTCCGATGTCAAAAGTCCAGCACCTCCGATCGCCATTTAGTTTTTGCCCTTTTTCAAATCCCAAGGCTCTATCCTGGTCTAATTACGGTATCAATTCACTTTCTTCCATCAATGCCGAGCTATGGCACTTGCAAATTAGCTAATAACATCAGGTTCAATTAGGTTGCCTCTCACGCAGGTTTACATGAAGCGCAGGTAACCAACTCGGCTCAAACAATGGAAAATAACATCCGCAAGGCAATCAGATCACCATTAATCATATCTTGGTTTATTAATTAATTCTGTACCATGAAACGTATCGTCTATTTTTACCCTCCTCCGCATCCGTCATCGGCGCACGGCTTGCCCCGGGATATGTCAACTCCGGCACCGGTCCCTTCCCGTGTATCCGCCCGGCCGTTGTGTACCTAGTCGTAGATGTAGACTCCGGTCAAGCTCCGCCGAAACATTTCCAGTACCTCATCCACCAAACAATCCCAGTCTTTATCCATGCACTTCTTTGTGATTGCAACCAACTCCATACTCCACACCAAAACCATAATCAAACTGAATATCAGGGGTAATGCGAGACAAATACTCGCCAAGTCTCTCCAGCCGTTTGCTGCTCGATCGGTAGCTCTCCAATACGGGGAGCTGTTATCAAAGACAGGTTTCACCGCTTTCCAGTATAATCCCAAAACACTCATGCTGTACCCCTTGATCGTACACAGAAACTCTTTGACAGCATCCCACAGTCCACCTGTTCCATCCTGGTGAGATCTGTTACTGGAAAGATCTGCGATGCCGTCTTCGGCGTTCCGATGTCTTGGAAGACTGCCTGGTACGTGCACTCCTAGATCCCTTGCTTGATTGTTGGCTGCTGTCATATGTATTGAAGATAGAAGATGCACGTTGCTCAATTGGGTGGTCTCCTTCTGGGGAATCGTTTGTTTTATTTCCTCCATTTCCATATCCTTGACGTCCGTGGTACAGGTGGATACTAACAAACTGCTGCATCGATGCTGCTCTGTTGCTACTTCTGCAAGTAGCTCCTCCATTTGCGCTTGGGGACTCCGTGTCCGTGATATAGTATCGATCACTTGAGTCTCTCCCGCGAGCCCCGATTTCGGCAAAGTGTTCAATCCACGATTCTCTCGGGAAGCTTCTGAGCTGTCTGGCGTCGTGCCAAAGTTTCTCAGGTTGTGAATCACCCGGTTGAGCTTGCGCCTGCGCTTGCGGCCTACGCCTCCTTGAGCCTCCTGGCCTCTCTCTGGGGGTGATTTCGACGTTATCTGGCCGGACCCAGTAGTGATGGTGGTGTTTGTGGATGCACACGCCTCCTTGACTTCGTACCTATTCGTGATGTCCTCGCTCGCGTGCTGTGTCCGGATCTTGTCGTCGTTGTGGGCCTTGGTTTTGGGTGTTGCCTGGAATTGATGCAAGACCTGGGAAGGAGTCTCTCTGGATATCTCTCTGTTGTCTAGTTTTATTCCCTTGGTTGCCTTGGGCAGAATTTGCACCTCTCGTTTGATTATTGCTTCTCTCGTGCGAAACGGAGGAGCGGTGAGGGGATCTCGAGTCACTGACCGCTCGGTCTCTTTTTGGGGTAGTGGGCCTGTTGCGATACCAGCTTTCAATGCTCGTCGCCGGATGAGTTGGACTGTTGGTGATAGCGCTGAAATGCTCAGTGCCTCTTCTTCCCAACTTGGGTTTATCTTCAGACTTCCTGTTAGATGTGGATTCTATCCACGTCCTGTCAGGACTTTCTGATGGTACGCCGAGCTTTAAATACGTTGGAACTGGTTTTCTGGGAAACTTGACGCGATTGGCATCAATGTTGTCAGGAGGATAATGGATCTCTCGTGGCTGGTCGTTGAATCTTGCACGGAGTTTCCTTGAAAACTGTTCTCGCGTTGGCTTGGTATCTCGTCCTTGTTCTTCGTCGTTAGGCTGGTGTTGTGGTTTGATACTGGAGGGTCTTGGGTTATCAAGAGTTCTCGTAACAAATGGTTGCTGATGGAGATCCGAAGCGTTTTGGTTCCTCCTGGCTCTGTTTCCCCTCCTAGGCCCTTCTCTAAAAAAGACTCGGGAGAAGGCGCTTCTTCTTTGTCATCCGGCAACGGTGCGTTGGGAAGTTGACCTTCTTTATTCCCCTGCAGATCTTTCGTCTCTTGCAAACCTTTCGTTCGTGCTTTTGGATCTCCAGGGAAAAATTCAAGAGCAGGTTCTGATATTGGGTTCTCGTACAGCCGGGGCTCGTCGGGATGACAAAAACTCATCTCATTCTCAAAAAGCTCCAAAGCTGCAGGAGACGGATTTGCAAAACTTGGCCGACTTGGAGTTTTGATGACTGTGTCAGATGAATTTGAGTTGTCGTTGGGTTGTTCGTCGGGCAGATATGCAGAATTGGCGGCCTGCTCGTGGCCTGCATGTTCATCAGGAAGGCTCACGTCGATCAGCTCTTCTTGCCCCATCATATCTGGATAGCGACGTGAATGACGCCCTTCAGTAAGATATAAGATTAGTTATAGCTGCAAGATGAAACAAGACACGGATTGATTTACTGACTTGAGAGTATTGAAGTGCTTCTGTGTGATTGGGCAATGGGGCTCAAACCAGGCTCTTGAATCGATGACCACTGATTTGTCCCTCTTCTCCATTTGGCAGTGGCAGAAGCTGCCAGCTGTTTTTCTGCCTGCTCTTGGCGTCGAACCTTTTGAACTTCGTGGTCGAGATGTATTTTTACAACTTCGATTTCTGCTTCTTTTCTTTCGGCAGCTGATGATGCATTCTTGGCCTGAGCCTCGAGTTCCTGCAGCTTTTGTTCCGTTTCCGAGCTCAGAGCGCTCTCTCCGCTGTCTGATGTAGGATCTAGAACGCCAGTCTGTGGATTAATGCCCTGGACACCCAGATAATCGCCGCTTTCTCTAAGACACTCTCTATCCTCCCGTGCTTTCTTCTTCGCCTTGCGGTTGGCCTCGAGAACTTCCAGGATGCTGGGAGTCTCTTGTATGCCTGCCGCAAAGGATTGAGCCCTGGAGGTGCGCCTTATGGGTTGCTTTCCTTTGTCCTTTTTGGGTTCTATACCCTCAGCACTCATGTTCTTCTGGTCCCGCCCCTTGCCTATTCTTAGAGAGCCAAAGTCGTTCCATCTTCGATGAGTTGGCGGTGGCCGATGATTAAGCGCAGGCTTCTGTTCAGACAGTGATTCACTCAGATTTTTGGGCGTATTCCAGTCCACAAGATTATCCGAACCACATGTTTTGCTGTGCCGATCCCCACGGTGATTGTCAACAAGTTGTTGTTGTCCTGATGGTCGCTGATTACCTTCGTCTCTAGATTGGGATACCCGTGTGTCATTTGCTTCTCCTCCATGCCAAAATGCCTTATTTCTCAGGGTTCCTCCTCTTTCTGGACGATGACTTGGAAGTTTGTTCTTGAACCAATCTCCCACATCTCCTAATGTTGCACTTTGGACAGACTCATGTCTTTTCGTGATCCATTCACCCGTGTCTCCTACTGTAAGTCTCCTCTCTTCATGACTGAGACCTTGAGGGCCCTTCTGTGGATCTGCAATCTGTGATGGATGATAAGATAATGCTTTGTTGCGGCGAAGGGATGACCAATGCGGTTTGCCAGACATTTCCTTTCGGGTGTTGTCATACGATTGATCGATATTGGTATTGTGTTAGGGGTTCTGTTGTTCACTAGCAAGAGGAAGATATAGGAGCTGTCGTTGGACATCAAGTTTGAAGCCTTTGAAACAAGAAATGATAGGTATACATACCTACACTACGAGCCAGTCCTGAAAGAGAAGAGACTTATGGTATGAGGCAGTATTCTGGAGCCAGTGTATGCGACTTCCTCTAACACGTTCCGAAAGGGGGTTGCAAAGAAGTCACCACCAAGGCATTTAAAATCATTACTTGTGAAATTTCGTGCCATTATATATGTATAATTAACAACTAAGTTCTTTTGGGTAATGGTATGAATCATGAAAAACAGGTAGGCTCATGATGATCATAGGGTGAGGAGGTTTGGGTATTCCATAATTATTATTGACAAGTCAGACCTTAACGCCAATCTCCGCTATACGAGTTCATCATAACCTCCCGCATAACACATGCTATTAAATAAAATAAAATAAGAAAGGGCCATGTCTACCAGCGCGGAGGAGCTTGTTGCCGTCCCAACCCAGCAAAAGGGTTGCCGCCACCGTTAAGTTTGGAACCCGTCAATCGACGATTCTCTACTTTCTTGGATGGGGTTGACGCCCCCCAATTTCGCTGTTCATATGCTGCCATTTCTCGAGAGTTACGAGGAGATGCCACCTCTTGCGAACCGAGTTCGTTCAAACTTGTAGCCTTCTTGAGGGGCGATTTATTGTGGGTATGGATACCCATATTCCCGCCGAAGTTGACACCTTGGACTCCTGAGGACGTGCCAGTGGAAATATAACCTGCGGGCAGACTCTGGCGAGGCACAGCACTCCTTTGGCTGGTAGTGGGTCTAAAAGCTTCTGAGCGTCGAGTTGCCGTAGGAGGTGTGAACATTTGAGGCTTCATGACATTGTTCGAGGTGGGAGTGAGGGATCGCTCCTCAAGGGTATTGTCTGTTCCAGAATATGGGTTTGAATGGGTTTGGAACCCGTGACGGATCTGTACCGTAGGGGTGCCGGTTTGCACAAATTCCCGATAGTCGCCTGGTTGATTCATAGAGTATTGTGTGCCAATGTCGCGGACAGTAGGGTGAAGACGAGGATGGACGAACTTGGTATCGTACTCTTTCATGACTTGTTCTTGAATGACGGCCTTATCCTTAGCTTGCTGCGCAAATCGAGAGCAGAAGAAGAGAAGCTGGGCAGAAATAAGACCCTGCAGAAGGAGTGTGTTCAAAACTGTCACACTTGGTCGAGGGTCGAGAGGAGCCAGAGGAAGGAATATCATGTATACCAGGACATGCCCAGGACCAAAGAGACAAGCGAGTCTTAGGGAAACTGGCAGAGGATCCCAGACTGACAGCTCCCAAACATCCGATGCCTTGTCAGGATGAGCTCGTGACTCAGCAGATTCCGGTGTTATCAGATTCGCGAGATAGCTAAGGGGCGTCGAAGGCGATGCGCTGGATTGGTTGACTTTTACTCGTCGCGCAGAAGGTGTCGAAAGCGGCTTGTCAACCTTGGCTAGAAAGAGTCGATATTTGCGCGTTCGTGTAATCGCGTAGAAAGCGTTGGTGAGAGAGAAGGCAACGAGACCCCAAATGATTGGATATACCTTCACGGTACAAATGTTTAGTCTTGACATCATGAAAGACACCATAAAGACTTACCAGGAATGAAACCCAACCAGAGCTGGCCTCGTCTGAGAAAATATCGTCGGTTGGGGCCGAAGATCCTGCATTGGCGCGTGCGACCAGAAACACGAAGTTCAGAGCCAGACCCAACTGCGTTCCCGCAGTTTTCGAGTCCCAGTCTCTTGTCTCTAGTTCTTCGGATAACCAGAGCAAAAAGTCCATGGGATTAATTGCAGCCATGATACGCTCTTTGAGCGGCTGTCGGCGAACTAGGCGTGGCATTTTGAGTAAACCACTGAGGACGACCTTCAAAACGCTGGGGTTCGCAATCACAATTCCTGGGTGAGGAGTCGCGAGTTCATGTAAAAACGAAAAGAAAGAAATGGCAGCGGCGTGGCCACATGTTGTTTACTATCCTAAGATTATCGTTGCTGAGGACCAGACCATTTCTTTATTCACTAGTCCGTCCACCTGCCTAATAGCTGACCAGTAGGGACTCAGTGGAGACTGCAGCATCCACCTGCCGTGGGGATCAATATGTTGGTAGATGGTCAGAGCTTCCAGGTACGTAGGTTCCTGTTCGGAGCGGAACGTCAAGCGCCCGACCTCCTTCGTACAGTAACAACCACAATCAACTTAGCGCTATTAACACCAACAAGAGGTGCAAGCAAACAACTCCACAATCACCAATATGGCTTCGCAAGCAGATTATAAAGATCGACAGTTTTTGGCCGTCATTGGCGACGAAGTATGTGTTGCGACGAAAGGTCCTTTGTTCGACGCTTTGCGCTGACGTAGCTCGCATCTAGGATTCCGTAACAGGTCTGCTTCTTGCAGGTATTGGCGTGCGTTCTCTGAATCACTGAGCTTCTCGTATGCGCGTGCTAAGTCTATTTAAAAGCATGTGACTACAGGTGCCGACGCTCAAAAGAACTTTCTCGTTGTCGACGGGAAGACCGACACCCCATCTATCGAGGCCGCATTCGATCGCTTCACCGAGAACCGAAAGGATATTGGCATCGTTCTCATCAACCAACATGTCAGATACTCGCCCTCATATCCTCCGTCTATCTACAAAGCTGACCATCATACAGATCGCAGACAGAATCCGACACCGCATCGATACCTATACCGCTGCGTTCCCCGCTGTGTTGGAGATTCCAAGCAAAGACCACCCTTACGACCCTGAGAAGGATAGTGTATTGAGACGAGTGCGACGTCTGTTTGGAGAGTAAGCGAACAATGTTTCACTCGGCGCAAGGACTTGTTTCGAGATATTGGAGCGAGCATGGTATAGAGAAGCAATGAACCTGGCCGATATTGTGTTCCTTCGACATTTGTCATGTTATGCAGGGCAGTTCTTATACAAATTATACGAGGTGGAATGTAATGCAAACGAATCGTTTATCAGAGATGCTAAATAGATTCTAAAGCCGCTGCAGTGCTCAATCTGAGCAAGAAAATTCGCCAAATCAAACGTTAACCGAGAAACCCATGAGAACGTGCCCAACAGTAAGTCATGCCATCATGCGTATGTTGTGAATGCGCCATAATCCCAATTACAGATCGCTGCCGAAGAAGCCCTTGCTGCTACGAGAGAAGGCGACAGTCGCCGTCAAGCAGGTAATCTGAACATCGTCGCGGGTAAAGACATCAGCCAAGACAGTGTACTTGCCCTATAAGGAGTCAGTAAGAGAAACAGCGTCGAATGAGGCATGAGAACGTACAGGAGGAATCTCAGCAGGGAGATCCACAGACTTGGTAACCTCGACCTCCCCAGCCTCGACGGGGCATTTGAGGTCGACATTGCCAATCTGCTCGCAAAGATCGGCCTTGGTGCTGATGAGGCGGATAAGACCGTACTTGACGGTCAGGAGGACATAGGCTCCCTCTTCGATCTTCTGCTTGACAGAGCCCTTGGCCTTGATCAAGAGTTCTTGGCCGCTATCAAAACGTTAGTACTGTATGTGAGTCGTATCAAAAATGAGCGGGGTAATCATACGCCTGAGGAGGGTTAGGGGCGAGGTCGACCTTGTCAATCGTGATAAGGTCGGCGGCATGATCTCCAGGGCACAGCTCAAGAGGAGAATCGCCGGGAATCTTGAGGTCGTCGTTGATGGCCACATCAGGAGCTTTGCCATTGAGAACACTCAAAGCCGCCGCTGGCGCCAGGCAGGCTGTCAAGCAGGCGGTGACGGTAAAGAATCTCATCGCGCAGGCTTGTCTCGCGATTGAAATAGGATATGGGATATCGTGTCCAATACGAAAATGATACGAAGCAGTGGGGAGATGATGAAGGTCGTGTGAAGTGATGAAAGAGGTTGTCGTTATCTGGGAGAATGGCGGATGGCGAGTGGCTTGGCTTAGTGTTGACTGCGTCATGGGACTGCTGGTCCACTTTTTCCTACTGTGACTGGTCGAGAGAGGTTGGAATTTGATGCCTTACCGCCTTGCAGATACCGCGGGCCGCATCCGAGTACACTAAACTATACGTACCTTGCCTTATCACGCCCAGACAGAGCTGCCCTGGAGTCTAGAACCAATACCATCAAGTCAATGAGACTGGCTTCACAGTGAGTGACGTTCCTATTACATGTATGTTATGACAAGATTGAGATTCTACAGCCACAGATGATTGTTAAGAAGGTAATTCGCATATGTATATGTATGCTGAAATTTAAAGTCGATAAGAATAGAATGGCTGCATTACCGTAGCTCATTCTCATGCAGGTTCCGGTCTCAAGTTGTGGAGGTGGAACATCCATTGGGTAGTCGGTAGCGATTTCCAGGCTCCCAGCCTCCTCCCTTCCAGCGCTCACAACAAGCCATTTACGGTTAGCGTTTCAGGGCGATTATCTTGGGACCTGAGGCATACAAGGCAGTCTCGCGCACGGACCTCTCTCCAAAGCTCTGTATATAAGTGCGCCTTTCCTCCAACCTATTTGATACCTCTTCATACTTACCTTGCCTCAGGAAAGCCAGCTCATGAATTGGCATTTCTAGCGTAGAGGGCCTGCATTGCACACACGCGGAGTCGCTCTGCACTCTATTGTCCTTCGGGACCATAGGGGGCGCAATTTTTGATTTCTCCCATCTTTCATTGTGATCTGCTGCTTGCGGCGGACATGAAGAAGGAATGTATGGAAGACTATCTGCGGAATCGTAGTATTGACCGATTGTGGGCGCGCATATGTTTGGCGAGTGTTACAGTGCATGACTTTGCAGCTTGTTTTGTATACGGCAATTTGGAGTGAAATTAGTAGCATGCAAAGTCGGTGATGTTCCATAACGAGAAGCCCACCTGTGGGTCATGGTGAGGCGCGTCGGTTCTTCTCAGTTCCCTCGAGAGTGGATTCGAGTCATGGAGATTGATTGCGCTGGCGTTGCTATTGGTCCAAGCAGCCTGTCCTTATTGCACGGCACGAGCTGCAATGGTATTCTCATGTTTTGGACAATGCATTCTCATGCTGGCCCTTTGCTGATGGATGAATCCCTGCCCACGAGTCGATCTTCGTCATATAACATCGCACTGTATAAGCTACTTATGTACCTGTGCTGCATGGTCCCCCGCTTCCAGCATAACAACCATTCCCATAGGTACAGTAGGACCCGAGGCGTGAAGCTAAGGTTTCGTCGCGGAAGGCATAAGGGATTTAACGAGGGAGGAATGAAATAGTGAATGATGATTCGTCGCAACCGTACTCGTCAGCTACCTAATAAACATAGAATCTGCAACTCCAGCAAGACAAAGGGACGCAGGACGTGATGGGAGCTGACTGCAATATGGATAGCTATATTTGCAGCAATTCAGAGTAGCACGCGGACCACTTTCTTACCCTAGTCTGCCAAGCATAGGTGCCAAACTGCGAATACGGCCATCATCGCGAGACAGACACGACACAGCGGTGATGGGAAACTGTTGCACACATGTATTCTGAGCAGACTGTGGGACGAGGCCACGATACTTCGAATGATATACACACACAGTAAATGCTAACATATCGAAATATCGGTGCTCGCAAAACGCAACGCCATCATCGCACCTTTGATCCCGTAATGGTAGAACCGTAGGACGCTCCTTGATGACGCGACCACAATACTGTATGTACATACAGTCAATCATCATTATCACGCAGTTAGCTTGCACCACACTCAAGACTACCTATATCCCATCATGGAATCTTTCACAGGCTTCCAACGCAATACACTTGGCGCAACCTCACATGATTGGCTTGAGTATACACCAAAAGACACGAGCAAGCTTGCTCCCTGCCAAACAAGCCAATCAAGGTCAGCAGGGATATGCCGCCCTGCCGTCGTGCATCGGCTGTGTATACAGTAAGAACTCGGGCCATGATGGAGACACACTGTATTCAAAAGCTAAGCTCTTTTGGATCGAACTGTTAATTTCACACCAGACGCAAGAAAAATCAGTGAACAGAAATCCTATATTCTTGGTGATATTTTCAATTTGGAAGTCGGATCAAAATGACGGGTGTGCTGTCTCGAGATTTAACTACAAGAGTGAAGAACATCCTTTTTGTTGGATTGCACTCCGCTGAGAATGGCTTAGCCAGTATTCATCATAAGGCTCTGTGCCAAACTTCTTTCCCCTGGGGCTTACCTCGGCGGCCTCAGGTTAGCTTCCATAGATTCACTGGGTTGGATGGCTTTTCGTTTCACCAAGCGCAGCTTGTTTGTGGCGTGTGCCAAATTTCAAACACCCCGCCTGGGCCCACCGGAAGCCCACCAACCAGAACCAGCTTTTGGGGCCAGCCAAACCAGCTTCAGCTGTCATATGCTGTTTTTTTTGCCTCTCGCTGGCTTTGGACGTGTTCAGGTTACGTGCCTGATTCCCTGAAAGTGACCGTCGTCATTTTGCCTTTGAAAATCTGGTGAAGCCCCCTCCCGACTCCTTCGCTTCCCGTTCATACCGAAGATGCTCGACTCCTAGTGTCGGCTCATCACAAAAGAAAAGCAAAGGTGAAGCGAAGCATACTCGCAAGACTCGAAAGACATGGCTTTCCATTCTTTGTCTTGCTATTATCCACCCTTCGCTTCATCCATCTCAAACAATACTCAACGGCCTCGCTCACTGATAAGAGAGAGCCCTGGCAGGCCACGCCCACGCCAACAAAAGCCCGCCGTACGCAATTTCCAGCAGAAACCCTCTCCATCTTCCCCTCTGCTCACT